>PVJX010008944.1:0-63147 GCA_004027295.1 Dolichotis patagonum | reverse complement strand
CTGGGATTTGAACCCTGGAAATTTTCTTCCAAACCACATGCTCTTATGTGTATAAGAGAACTTGGATTTGAATCTAGAACAATCTGATTCCTTAAGTATAAAATACTATGGTTTATATCTAAATGTCTCCCTACAGCTTCATGCACTCATAGCTGGGACTTCTGAAAGGTGATGGATTATGGGAGCTCACAGGTGACTTAACCACTAGAAGGCGGGGTCTATCAGAAGAGGCGAAGCCTACTAAAAGAGATGGGGCCTATTGGAAGAGGCAGGGCCTACTGGAAGAGGTGGAACCTACTAGAAGAGACAGGGGCTATTGGAAGAGGCAAGGCCTATTGGAAGAGGTGGAGCCTACTAGAAGGGGTGGGGTCTATTGGAAGAGGTGGAGCCTACTAGAAGAGACAGGATCTATTGTAAGAGGTGGGGCCTATTGGAAGAGGTGGAGCCTACTAGAAGAGACAGGACCCATTGGAAGAGGCAGGGCCTATTGGAGGAGGTGGAGCCTACTAGAAGAGGTGGGGCCTATTGGAAGAGGTGAAGCCTACTGGAAGAGGCAGGGCCTTTTGGAAGGGGCGGGGCCTATTGGAAGGGGCAGGGCCTATTGGAAGAGTTGAATTTCTGTAGGTGTGGCCTGGAAGGACTTATTTCCCTTTGGCTCATTCCTTGACTATCTCTGCTTCCTGTTCACTATGCCCTGAGCAGCTCTCCTCTGCCAAGCCCCTCTGCCATGCCATCCTGCCCTGGAGCCAGCTGGCTACGGAGTGAAACCTCTAAAACTATGAGCCGAGATAAACCTCTCTCCCCTTAAATCGCAGGTGTTGGCTACTTGGTTCTAGCAACAAAGAAAGTGACTAAGACATAAGGCTCCCTTACATCGAGCATTCCTAGCTTCCTGACACACACTTCTCTCCCACGGCAGAGTTGCTTTCCCCACTCTACCTCCTACTGACTCATCACGGAGCAAGCATCTATGATGCTTCATCCGACGCATTCTCTCTCTGGTTCTCTCCCACCAGCCTCGCCACTCTTTGAAAGCTGGTGCTGCTAGCTTGTCTCCTGGCATTGAACAAGCCTCGACAGATGCTGGCTGAGTAAGTGAATCAGTCACTCGTGCTCCCCTTTTTGAGGGAACATCAAATTTCCCAACTCATTTTGTTTTCTGGTGAGTCAGTGGAAGGGACAAGACCCAGTGGCCTGAAGAGTGGGAATCGAATAGGTCTTGGCCCATCCCCATAGACCAAGGGTCCTAAATGCAGAGACTCCTCCCTCCAGGTGTAGCTACCCGTGATGGCCTGGGTGATGGGCCCTCACTGCTGAATGGACAGCTAGAGACCTAGAATTTGCATTTATAGTAAAGAAAGCAGAATGTCTCCGTACTCATTTCCAAGTATTCGTCGAAGAGTCCGTAGGCGTTCATTGGCTGAAGGTTGTAGTCCTTCTCCCACTGGGGGAAGTTTATTTTCCTCTCGGGCCCGTGTTCTTGTCGTACTTTTCTTCTGGTCCACCAGTTCTGAATTAACCTGTGTGACAAGATCAGTTTCTTACACTAACAGCAAAACAGCAACCGGTCATGAGACTTAAATAATAAGAACAAGGAGAATGAGGATTGGGAGGCTTACAAAGACAAAATTCAGGACAGGCAGGGACGAGGCTTTGGCTTAGGGGGAAAATAACCCTGAAGCCCTTACTTCAAACCGTTCCATCTGCGAGCAGACAGACTGAGTGACAAGGGGTTTATTTCTGTTGCTCGAGACGCAGTCTCAGGTTTGGTGTAGCCTTAGGCTTAGGGCTGGACAGAGGCCTGAGATCATCTAGAAGCTGACTCTTGGGTCCAAAGGCAACACCCAGACATGACAGGAAGGCCTTGCATGAGTGGCTTTACGTAGGAACCACACGAGTGGTGACTGTGTGTTCTGATGGCCGGGACCTAGAAAATCTGCAGACCCACAAAACGCCTCCGCTCCTGGCCCATGGAGGCCCACAGTTCTACCACCCAACCTGCCTGCCTGGGGCTTAAGCTCGTCAGGGTCTCGGACTCCCGTGGAAATGCACAGCGTGCTGGCGAGGCCAACACCGTCACCCTTCTCAGCACACCAGGGGCATTTTATAATAAATAGGGGAGATGAGGGGGATACGCAGCCGGAAGAGGAAGATCTGCGGTGGAAATGGCAAAAGAGAAATACGCGAAATAAAGAGACGAGGGTCAAAGACAAACTCCACTAACTTCACAGTTTTTGCTCTCTGTCCCTATTACTGGAGGTTAAAATACACTTCTTTAGATGTGCGTGACATTTCGTTGAATTGTGGCTTTAAAGCAGAATTCCATATTTCTAAATTTTTATTGTATGTTTTTAAAAGAGTTTTACAGAAAACATTAAATTCTTGGAATAAGATTTCTAAAAATCAATCCGAGAATGGGAAATGATGGGCTAGCTCGACATCTTAGCAGAGTGACCTGCTCTCCCCCTGGAGGCCCCGAGTCACCCCAAGATACTGAGCCGATGTGTGCAGCAGCGCTAAAGCAGACGCAGGAGAAACTACACTGACCGCAGCTGAGCGCCACCCACGGGCCTCCTCACAAGGAGGATGCAGCTTCCTGCCCAGTCACCCACACAACAACGAAAAACATTAACCCGGGTGATAATGTTTCTACGAGCCAACACACACTGACTCAGAAGTACTCCTGTTTCTTTTCTGAACCCCTGAACTGCCCTCCTTCCCATAAACTCTGTGTTAAATTAGCATCTGATTTATCACAGGAGTAGGGAAGTGGAGATCTTGTTATTAAATAAATAGAGACTTGAGATTTGAAGCCCAAAGGGTCAAAGCCATCGTTTAAAACAGCTTGCGAGTGTCTGATATTTAAGGACCTTAGAGATTCATAGCGCACACCCATTGCCTTCATGTGAGTTGTGCTAGATCTGCCCAAATGTCCAACGTGCATTATTTTCCTGGCTGCCCTTGAATATTGATGGCTGAGTCTGCATTGCTTATCCTGCTCGTCACTCCCAGGAACACTGAGTCCAGAGACTGAGCGATGGCACCTGTGAGCCACAGGGATCCCAGGGACTTACGGGTAGCCAAGCTCCATGAAGTTATTCCAGGTCTGCTTTAGCACCATGATAATACCCATTTGCATACAGAGATCGATAAGGCATCCGCTAGGGTGGCACTGCGAGGGAAGCAAACAGATCCCAGAATCAGTGTTGAGGCCAGAGGTGACAGTCCGGTTGCCCAGGAAATCGGAGGAGGGGGCTGGATACAGACCTCTTCCAGTCTCCACCTGTTTATCAGCCTCAAGTAGGCACCTGGGTGTCCTGTAAATCTTCAACACACACAGAGAAACAGGGCGTTAGCATGCCGAGCTTGCTGAGAGCGTCGCGTACACGTTAGGGCCTCCTCCAAAGTGAGTCGGGGCCACAGCTGAACACCAGGCTTGCGGGAGTGAGGAGGGCTCTGCAGTCCTAACGGCCGCTTCTGCGATGCCCCAGGGGACACTTCTCTGGCCCTTTCTGGCCAGCTGTTGACAGCAGGGGCCTTTCCCTGCTGCTCCTCCTGACTCTGGACATTGTCTACCGTGCATCCAGCGCTCTGGCCTGTGAGGCAGCAGCGTGCCTCCCCAGGTAGGTGCACTGGAGCTTCGGGAATGACAGCAAACTGGCGGAATCCTCGCTACTGGAGGCTGCAGGCCCCAGTTCCCCCAAACCGCGCCCCAGCCCTTTCCACTTCCCCAGCCGCTCTGAAGGGCCTCCCGGTGGGTAGGACTCTTGGGGCCCTGCCACCCACACGGAACCACCCCTTCCTACGGCACCCAGGCCTGCTGCGTGCACTTCCACTCTGCTCCTGCTGGGACGGCGTTTGCCCTTCGGTGGAGCCAGGGACCCAGGATGCGCTGCAGGCCACGCCCCCTCCTGTCACCTATTTGCTCCAGGGCCCGATTCCGGACGTTTCCAACCCACGTTCTCTAGTGGAGGCCATTCCTCCACTAACTTTGCAGTGAAGGCGCACAGACCCTTCTGAGGTTTGGAGACTGTTTCCCGGGGTGCGAGGCGGCTGTGGCAGTTGGGAAGTCCCACTTTGCATAGAGCAGCCTACAGGACAGGACCCCGTTCACCCCTTGGCTGGTCGCCTCTGAGCGCTCTGGTCCCACCCTGGTCGGGGGAGGCCAGCTGGGGTCCGCTTCTTACCTTCCGAGGAAGAAAGCGATGTAAAACGTGGAGCTGTTCAGATTGACAAACTGAAAAAGAAACATTTTCAGGGTGAAGCTGTTCTCCCACTCGGACTCCGTGCGAGGCTGTTCTGTGGACAAGAGCAGAGTGTGAGAGTCTGGCTCGGACCCCCTCGGTCCCCCCACACACACAGGACGGAGCGGGGCAATGGGAGACCCCAGCCCTCTGGGGATGGGTGCGATGCTCCACCAGACAGAGCCTGGGCTCACAGACTCAGCCTAGGCAGAGGCTGCCCTGAGCCGGCCGGACTGGCGCCCCAGGCCCACCGCGCGCGGGCTCTTGGCAGTTGCTCACAGCTCTTCTCCGAGTTTCTGCCCCTGTGGAGCTGGGACTCCCGTAGCTCCCAGGAATGCTCTGGTCTTGATTCCTGGTTCTAGATCTATGTTCGGTGCTGAAGATCACAGAACACCAAGAGCACTCTGCTCCGCTGTCCTCAGCCACCTCCGGGCAGGCTGAGGGACGAGGGACGGACCCCACGGAGGCGACCTCCTCTCAGAGCTTTCCCTGCTGTATCATCATTCGCCTCCGCCAACTTCCTGACAGGAGTCATGTAGTTCAGCTTCCATCAAGCAGACGTCCTCTGGACACTGTGATGGGGACCAAAATAAGGCTCTGGTGCCCTCAGGGTCACCTCCAACTTGAAAGCTTGCACACCAGAAAGCAAGTACACTTGCCCTTCCCTAGGGGCGGGATCCTCGCCGAGAAGGTCCAAGGAAATGCATTAGGGCAGTAGCATTTCCCCTCTTCCCACAATCCCTCCGCTTCTACTTGCTTTTTTTTTTTTTTTTTTTTGTACCAGGGATTGAACTCACGAACTTGCACTTGCCAGGCAGGCGCTTATGCCGCTGAGCTAAATCCCCAGCCCTACTTGCTCATTTAACACCTCCCCCACCTGGATCCCTTTTCCATGAAATTAATCAGAATGCTTCCTGGGAACATATCTGAGAGAGCAAAGGGGGGAAGCAAGAAAGCCCGATCTAAAAGGGTTCCAATGTCAGTTTCAGAACAAGGCTGCCGTACTGCAGAGGGCAGAAAGACAAGGGATTCCTAAAGGGTTTCAGTTTTATTTTGGCTTCTGCCAGCCAAACTGGAGTTCCAGGCTGCTGGCCAGCTGTGTCCCAGGGGCCCACCACATGGAAGGACAAGGCTTTGTCTCTGCTGGCATCTTGGGCAGCCTGGGTCAAGGGGCCACTGGACACGGCCTGCTGACAGGCAGTCACCTCTTCTCTGGACACAGACCTCTCCCTGGGGGATCGGATGTGGTGACCGAAGATGTCAGAGACAGGAAGCGGCTGGCTGTGTGCACGGCACCCAGCCCCATAAATGGCATCTGTTAGTGTAATGATGGTGCTCCATCAAATGCGTTGGCCCTGGTAAGCTACATACGGGCGCAGTGGAGCACGTTACCTGTGATTGTATCAAACTGCCTAATGCCCAGTATGTCATTCATAAAGATGAGTCTATCTCCATGTCTGAAAGCGTGGCAAGCGGAAAGCTGCCGCAGGCCAGCAGATCGTTCTCGTGTCTTATGGGGTCGAGGTGATTTCCTCTAGGTCACTGGTCCAGACGATTGTTGTAGCCACACGGGTCAGTGGAAGTTGGTCCGTCCGCACTCCTGATGACGAGGCTCGCAGTCTTCCAAGAGGCTCAGTTCGTGGTGATTTTTATACCCAGGAACTCGCTGCTTTGTCTTTTGAGGCAAGGCCTTACTGTGTTACCCGGCTGGCCTCAGACACTTGGGCTCACGTAATTTCCCTGCCTAAGCCGCATGAGCAGCTGGGACTACAGGAGTGGGCGACTGCGCTGTTCTCTCTGTTTGTCTGGCTCTCTAGTTTTTTGTTTCTTTTTTCTTTTTTGAGACAGGGTCTCATTATGCAGTTCATGCTGGCCTTGAAAGCACCGTGTAACCCAGGTTGGCCTCCAATTTGCAGTGATCCTCCTGCCTCAGCCTCCCAAGTGCTGGTATTACAGGTGTGCAGCACCATGCCTGCTCTCAATCTATTTTTAATTAAGCAAAAATGTAGATAAATAACAAATAGACACTTTGCTAAATGACACTGGACACTTTATACACAGGTACCTTCATGATGCTATTTTGTAAGTGAGTGCTAGAAGAGAAAAACCAACTTTAACTCACAATTGCTCATGACGGATAATATTCATGTCAGGTTTTGTTAGAAAAAAGAGCCTCCTCTTACTGGACGTAGAATGGTGTGCCGAAAGCAAAGATGTTGTCACAGGCCTTTCTAAGTAAAGGGAACATTTTCTTTCCAGCAGTGTTGGAGAAAGAAGTCTTCGAAACTCTGCTTTTAGACTGTACTGAAATAACACCATGCTGACATCAAAAGGGTTTCACTTACCTAAATTTGTCAGAAGCAGTGCGACTTTTTCGTAGAGCTGTAAGAAAATGAATTGCATATATTTAACAGATGAACTATAGATACTCTAAAATCTATAATTATAAATGTACCGCATACAGTTGACTATGTCTGTAATTATAAAGGAAATAGGCAATCAAGCCACGAGTGAAAATAATTTTATCAGCAACCCATTGCTCAAAAATTGAGAGCATTGTGAACAATGGCACCTTCTGGAGCCTGTTAGAAATGTGCCAGGTATGATTTCACTATTTTAAAAAATCTCCCTCCTGGTCGTGGGGTGGATAATTCTGCAGGTGCAGGAGCAGCTGCCACTAACTCCCAGCTCTCAGGGGAGCCCGGCAGCGCTGGTGCCCGGGGGCCCAGCGCTCTGCACGCGGAATCTCAGACGGACCCGGCTGGCTGGGCCCCGCGGCCGCGCATGCACGGAGTAGCAGTGGGGACAGGTTAGCCGCTGTAGGAGAGTCCCTCTGAGCGGGTACAGATGGAGAGAAAGAGTTAGTGCTGTCTCTCTAAAAGAGAAAGATGATGCATGAAAAGGAAAAAGGAAAATCGCTCTAATGGATTTGGACGGAACAGAAATCTCATCTGCATAAGGTAAAAGCCAGTTAACAGTGGCCAGGCTGGACTCACAGCTCCACATCCAGCAAACCCAAGATGGACACGGGCCTCAGTGCCTTTCCGTCATGCAGGTGGGGTGGGCGTGGGACTTACTGACCTTCCTCTTAAGTCCTGAGCTTTGTATCCAGAATTTCTTCTAACTGCCAAACTGGCAAAGCACTTGGATTGCCCGACTCTAAACTTTCAGCATTGACATTCTGTTATATTAAGCTATATAGCTTTCTAATATTAAGATAAAGTTAATATTGCCATTATTAGATCAAATATTCTGCATCAAAACTTCAGACTCTTACTGCCTAATGTTAAGAGATTGGTATACTTCTCAGTAACAAAACCTGTGGTATGGGTTAGTCATAATCATTTGACTATAAAAATTCAGCCCTGTAAACAATAAGACATGATCTTATCAAACATACTTTAACATTATATTAAAATTCTTGGTTATATAAATACCCAGGGCCATTCAATTTGGCTAGTGAGAAAACCACTTTCAGAAATATGCTTTGATCCCTGGTTTATTCTTGATGTCTCTCACATTGACACTTCACTTGGTACATTTGTCTTTTTTTAAAATTTTTTTAAATTTTATTTTAAAGGGGGTAAAATTCAACACAACAAAACAGAACAGAACGGGACATAAGAAAGCATAAATTTCAAAGCTAGACAACCAGAGATCTTCACTATCTGTCATATTCTCTGTTGTTTTCTTCCAAATAGTTGTCCATATCTTTGCATACAGGGAGCTCATACTAAATAACATAGCCAATCTTTTCACAAGATGTGTAGTTCACTGGCTCCCACTTGCTAAGCAGGGGGGAGAGGGAGGGGGAACACGGGACGGGGGACAGGATGACATAGATGTGTGATTCTCAGCCTACATGCCGGCAGGCGCACAGCCGCCCCCCAGAGAGGGGAGGAGCTCCTTGTTCTCCCAGCACCCCGAGTCAACCACATGGTGCAGGTCCCGAGGCACCAGGGTCTCTCCCCTGCAGGCCCCCTAAAGTCCGCCATACTCACCTGCTATTTCTTTCTGATGAATTGACCATTACATTTTCAAAGTTCTGAAATGGCCAACAGACCACAGAAAGAATTCTTTTTAGGCTCCTGTTTGAAACCAGCAGCTATAGCGATCTGCTGGCCTTCATTCAGGGCCATGGCACATTTGTCTTAAAGCTCTCAGGAGCTGAAGATGTCATTGTCATTTAGGTATAAACACTGGAAAACTTGGCATTTAAAAAAAACTGCACAGAGCTCAGTAAAAGACCAACATTAACTTTTTGAACAAAAGGTAAAATATAATAGGGACACAGTGGGAAACCATAGTATCAAATGGATTCTTTCAATATATATCTTAAAGGTACAAATGAGGATACCACAAGGAAGGGTAACATATACAGAAAGGCTCATGGTCAGCAAGTCCGAGGGGAGCTTTAGGTGAGTAGTTGATGGAAAACACTGAATTTTCATTACACAGTTGAGCTAAAAACTGAAGGTTGTTGGTTCTTATGAGAACAGCAGAAAAATGTTAGTTCCCAAACTTTATACAACAAAATTTTTCTTTTTCTTCGTCATTATATGATGACTTTCTTTGTCTCTTTTTAATTGCTTTTAATACAAAGACTATTTTATCTGATGAAAGTATGTCCATTCCTTTCTTTTCAATTTCATTTGCATGGGATGTCTTATTCCACTTCTTAACTTTGAGTCTATGGGTACCCTTAGAGGTGAAGTGAGTTTCTTCTAAGAAACATATAGTTGGACTTGTTCTTTTTATCCATTCAATCACTCTGTGTCTTTTAATTAGAAAATTTAATCCTGAGGTAATCATTTATGGGTAAGGTTTTTACTGCAACCATTTTGTAAGTCATTTTCTAATTTTATTGTTTATGTCACAAATTCCAATTGTTAATACCTATAAGAAACAGAAAGCTTTCTGACTGTAAAGATATGTCTAAAACAAGCCATGAGCACTTCTAATTTTTTCAGTCTAGTCAATGTGTGTGTGTGTGTGTGTGTGTTTGCTCTGACATAAGCCATATTTTCTGATTTCCTTGGAGTTTTCTTGTCAACAAGATATTGTGGTTTCACCACTTACAGCATAATGACATCCGATTCATATTGGCGTGACTACTAAAAAGAACGTTAATAACTTTTATTCTTCTCCTGAGATATATCTTGTGCCAGTCTACCTAGCTTATATTCAGCATACCAAGCTGTTCTTTGGTCACTAGTGAAGCAGGACAGAATTGAAACAGTATTAAAAAGAGCAAGAAACTTTGTGCTATTTACTCTGATTCACTCTGGTTTTGAAATACAGTGAGTGGTACCTTTATTCACAAAGTTTTGGGGAAGATGGCCGTGGTCGTGTTTTTCACCTAGTGTGGAGTTTGTCAATGGAAGCAAAATTCTGTCAAATGCTTTTGTTTGAGGACTGAATTGTTTGCAAACAGAAGCATTCGTGAACCAAAGTATTTCTGTATTTTATTTTTTAGGACACCAAATAAGATGCAAACCAGTAAGTGTCTCTTAACCACTCATTAAGATGCATAAGATTTTTGTTAGACCCAAAGAATTTTTGTAAAATAATAAGAATTTTCTATTTAAAGCAATACTACTTAAAGTAAATATACATCATCAGAACCAGAAAATAAGCATCACACATAGATTTGCTTTTTCAATTAAGATTGGAAAAGTACAGGATAAAGTCAGAAACAGTATGTGTGATTTATAATAATTATCTTATTATTATTTTTTGGTACCAGGAATTGAACTCAGGATCTCATGCTTGCCAAGCAGGCACTGTGCCACTGAGCTACATCCCAGGCCCAATAATTACATTATTTAAAAATTAGAGTTTTTAATGAATGTAAGTTAAAAACCAATATAGCCCTTAAGGTTTCTATATTCAGCTAATGAAAAACTATTAATGCTTAGTGTTTAAATGTTTGTATTTTTTTTTATTTTGAGAGGTCACACTGGTCAAATTTCTAAGTAGTGGAAATCAATTTAGATAGCTATAAAAAATCTGTAATACCAGGTCATGAAAATTTCCTCAGTTGAGCAATTTCACAAGGCAGTGGAGAGGTTAGATCTGAGCTCTTCAAGGTTACACGACAGTCACTAGTCTGCCACTTGTTACGTTGGTCTTTGCTTTCTAAGGACGCAAGTTCTTATTTGTTGTTATTTTGATGAAAATTGCTCCAGATGATGGTCCCCACTTGGTCACCCTCAGAACGCAGTTCACAAAACTCCAGAGCGAATGACAGTTGCGGTACAAGTGTGTGCACGGGTGAGGATGCCAGGAGAGTGTCCGGCAGGGCCAGGCCTTCGGCCCACACACGGGAGGGTGACGGTGGCGCTTTTCTGTGTGCTTTTCTTTTCTCTCTTCCCCTTGCTATGGCTTGTCGCTTCTGTCCTCACCTGGTCTGTATTCTTGATTTAGTGACCTCACGTTCCTCTGGCTTAATGTTGTCTGGGAAATCAGAACACCAGAGGCGTTGACGCTTCCTCTACAGTGAATGAAAGGAGGCCCTCTGGGGCCAGGACGGCTCAGCTGCGGTGTGCGGACTCAGCCGCGTGCACTGCTGCTGTCTGGAATCTCTTTGGTAGAAAAAATACATAAATATGCAGCAGCCTGACTCCCAGCACACAGTCCCGTGCTCCGTAATGACAGCAGGTATTTATTTAACTCACTCTATGCCTGCTGCTTTGTTTTTAGCTTAACTTCCTTTTTCCTTGGCTGTGTCTCTGCAAGTAGAAAATTCTAGATGAGTGGTTCCTGTTAAACAAGTCGTACTCCAGTGTCACTGGTGCCTGTTCCAGTGTAGACAAGCACATTTATAGATACAGTGGATGCGCACTGAGATTTATTTCTTAAGAAGACATACAAACGATTATTAGTATTACTTGTACTGGGGATTGAACAAAAGGCCTTCTACACTCTAAGGCCACTTCTACCACAGAGCTATTTCCCTAGCGCAGAAGTTGATGTTGACAAGACGCCGGAGGAAATACAGTAAAAACACAGGAAGCGTTCATTCACTGCATCCTTCCTGGACCAAGAATCCTTCACCTTTCTGGCTGTTTGGTTGATTTCACAGTGAATCACTCTTCTTCCCAATGCGTTTTCCACAATTAACTCAAAGACCAGTTGAGCTGTGTGTGGGCAAGGTGGGGATATATGTGGGGTGGCAAGGTGCCACCCAGCATCCACTTTGAGTCACTCCTGACCACATGGTCACACAATCATCACTTTGAAGCTATCAGCAACTATTTCTGTTTCATAACTTTTGACTTGGAAAGAGGTTCCTGTGTGTGTTAACACTATGAATCACGAATGGCCGTCTTTCACCATCTCAGTGCTTACTCCCTCACCCAGCCACCGTAACAAAAGCTCTTTTGTTATTGGGTAGGTTGAATTCTCCTAGGATCCACTCCAGGTTTACTGGCTATGGAATTCAGGGTTGTTTAAAGAGGTAGACGTGATAATCTATAGAGGTAGAACTATGTCGAGAGTAGCATTAAATTACTTGGCCTTAGAAAGCCCTAGTCCTAGTGAGCATTTCGGTACCATGGCCTAACTTTAGGACACAAGGCAGTATAAACCAGGAGAGGGCTCTAGAATGAATTGAACAGAGACTCCATGCCTGACTCTGCTTGGCACACATGTTGTCTCATCCTCTACTACAGACTTTGAAGGTTGGTATTGTTACATACAGCTGACCCCCAAGTCCAAGCCCATCAGCCAGGGCCTCTTACTCTACAGAAAACAATGTATGGCACACCTACGACGTGCCAGTGCCCTCCCGGAAGGCTGGGATTCTGGGTTCTAGGAATGGCAGGACAAGGAAGGGCTCTGCGCACACGGGCCTTCATTCCAAGGAGAAGATGGATAATAAACCAAACAAGCACCACATGTAGCGTCGTACACAGACGGTGACCAGTGTGACAGGGAAATGGAAAGCAGGTAAGGAGCTAGGGCGCTGTCCCGTGGCGGGGTGTGGCAGCCTTAGTATCTCGATGGAGGAACCTTTATCTGTAAAGCAGCATTTGCACAGAGACGGGAAGGAGGCGAGGTAGTAAGAGGAGGCTGCACAGACGGCAAGGATGCAGTCTGGGGTGACAGTGTGGCTGGCACATCACATGCAGGGGCTGGAGCAGGTGAGGCAGCAGGAACCCGGATGAATGAGAAAGAGAAAAGGTCTTGGATGTCCCGGGGCCAGCTGAGGGGCAGCCCGTGAGGCCAGCCTGGAAATCTGATTTTTTCTTTTTTCTCTTTCTTTTCTTTCTTTTCTTTTCTTTTCTTTCTTTCTTTCTTTCTTTCTTTCTTTCTTTCTTTCTTGATACTGCTGATTAAACCCAGGGCCTTGACTACCTCCCCAGCCCGTTTTTAATTTTCACTAGAGACAGGGTCTCTGGGTCACCAAGTTCCCAGGCTGGGCTCAAACTTGCAATTCTCCTGCCTCAGCCTCCCAGAGTGCTGGCCTTCCGGATATGCTGCACCACACCCAGCTGAAGATGTGACCTGCTGTCCTCAGAGGAGAGCCAAGGGCCTTGGGAACCCAAGGGCTGAGAGATCTGGGTTGAAATATGCAATTAAGAAAGCCTGAAATCAGCACAAGCACCCCAGATGCCCCTGCCATTCTTTTGCAGGGGGATCTCAAGAGGGGCTTCTCTTCCTTCCACACCTAAAAGGCGTGGAGCCCAGCACCGAGCTGCACAGGGGCTGAGCCGGGCGGGGCTCCTAGGGCGTGGTTTCCCCAATGTCTCCAAAGCAAATCCCGTGTTTCCTGACTGGAAAACCAAGGCAACTAATATTCAGAGGGTAGCGCCCTCTCCCGATTTTACGCTGCAGGAAATCCTGGTATCTGACACGAATTAAGCCTTTCCCGGCCCCAGGCTTGCTGGCATCTTTGTGCCGGGCACTTCAGGGTGTGCCTGTCAGGACCGCATGACCAACCTGCCTCTGTGAGGCCGGGGCTCTGCGGCGACAGGAGGACACTGACACGGTGGCCTCAGCCTTGCGCCGTCCTGCTGCCTGCGGCTCGCTTACCACGTTCAGCAGCATGATGATGCAGAAGTTGATGCACACGGCGGTCCCTGTGGTGGCGACCTGAGAGTTATTCCGGATTAGTGCCCACTTGAAGGCCGCGAAAGTGCTGACGGTCACCACCCGGTAGATGACGATCCCGAACACGGCTGCGATCACCACGCAGATCTGCGGGGGAGACGGAGGAGACCCAGTGAACCGTTAGGGGGCGGCAGAGGGTCCCCGTTCCTGGGTGCAAAAAGGACGCACAGTCAAGGCGGTACAGACTGCAGAGACCACACTTTGCGTTGTGCTAAATATTTTCCGCTTTCTGGTTATTTAGAGGAAACACCGAGGGTTGAGGCTCAGAGCGGTGAGGTGACATTTTGGAAAGGAGAATTCTTGCTCGGTAGGCCGCCCAGCATCTATGATTCAACGGCAGCCTCGCTTCGGCTCACAACTGTTTACCAGTTTCCTGCTGATGAAAGCAAAGCCCTCTGGCCCCAGGCGCACCCTTATTTCTGAGGAACCCGTTTCCTTCTCATTGCTTCAGGTGGGCTAAGCACCCTTAGGCTTTGCTCACAATACCCCCTCCCCCAATCTCCTGCCACACGCGCGCACACGCACACGCGCACGCACGTGATCTGGCGAACTGCTCATCTTCACCCCGAAGCTCAAGCCCCGCTTCATAACTAAGCCTTTTGCAGCCTCTAGATGAGTTTTATGTCGTCACATGTGCACCTTGTTTCAGTTACAATTTTGGGCACTTGGCCGGATCATTGTCACTCTGCCCACTGGCAAGTGAGCCCCCGGGCAGGCGCAGGACCTGTGCGCTCGCCGTGGCTCCTGGGCCCCTGACTTGAAGGTGGGTGCATTGCATGTGCCCAGTTACCTGCTTTGATGGAACCAACCTGTGGCGGATCCCTGGTATCTTAGTAAACTCTTTCCCGAAGACTTCAGGGTATTCGAGGACAACACGACACATCTCCTATCTCGATAAAATAATGGGAATCTGAGCCCCCGTAAGGTCCATGATGACTCCCCTAGCGTGTCTCGGAGTCCTGGGCCCACTCAGTAATTCAGGACCACTAGTGAAAGCCAGCTGCCAGGATGCTGCCGACTTAGAGATCCCTTTCTTCCAGGTCTGTTCTGCACACGTTTTATTTTCTGCTTACTTCTCTAGGGACATGCTGTAAAACCTGAGCACCAGCTGCAACAGAAAGCCAAACCTGCCCACAGCCTCACCCTAAAGCTCCTGACGGGAAGGCAGGAACCGTGTCTCTAGGTCTTCCGGGAGAAACAAGAGGATAAGAAGGAACGGGGCAAAGCGTGACGCAGCAGCTTTCACCTGTTACAGGGCGTGGGTTTGAATCTCGAGTCGAGGACTCTAGAGACACCTGGCCCAGCCTTCATCTCCCCTGGGTCTTTGCTGGCAGAGTCTGGACTTGAGAGAACCTTCCCACTCTGGGGTCCTGGACATCTACTTAGACACCTGTGACCTGAAAGGAGGAAAGGGGGTCCTAACCATCCCTACTGCTCTAAAGTGTCACTTCTGCGGATTTGCATGTGCTTCCTTCAATAGTATCGGAGTGCATCACAGAATGACTTCATTTTAGGAAAAGCTAACGACTCAGCTCTCAGTGGTTTTCAAACTGATACGACCATGGGTGAACGAGGGCGTTCATCTTAGGAAGCATTTTATACCTGGCATTTAAAACATGGGCTGTCATAAAGCAGCAAAAGCCAGTCGATTGCATGTTGGAGAGGTAAACATTGTCATTATAAATGTTGTTTTATCAGTGTTGTTGCATAGAATACACTGGGTTACGATAGAGAAGATATTTCTCACTGCGTGGGCTTGGACAAGTTTGGAAACCACTGTGGTAGAGTCCACTGCATGCTCTTAGCTGCTCTCAGCAGGGCTTAGAGGGACACGTGTGACAAGTGACGAGAACGTCAGATCAGAGTGGGGACTGCGCCCTGGGGGCCCCAGCTGTGCCCTTCACCCTGGATCCCAGCTCCCGTCTGTAGTTGGGAAAGCACTGCACCACTCCTGACCGCCCAAAGAAAGGGTAAAATAAAAGAAGTGCAGAGCTATGCTGCTGAACTGCAGACACCCGGTGTGACCACTGTTCTTACTATAGGCTTGTACTTAGGAGCAGAAGAGTTTTAGAAATAGCTTCGAACCATAAAAAATATTCCAGACGCAGAAACGATGAGCCTGCTGCACTTGTCGGCAAATGCTTGGTAAGGCTCTGGTTTTCCCGAAATCGGGTTCATCCGTTCTTTCTTGGAGTACTTGGCTTCGAACTGGGGTCGGATTTCCTCCTAAGGAACAAGCAGACACAGTTAGGCCTGAGGAGGTGTTCCCACAATGAGAAAAGAAAATACACGGGGTCAGCAGCTGCTACGCTCATTGGGGGACTGAGTGGGCTTGGAAATGCAGGCGGAAGTGATCGGAAACTAGTCTAATGAAAAGCATCGATCTATAGCAGTGACGGTGACCCTTTCACAGTTTTCAGTGATAGACACAGCGGCTGTGGCACGTGTGGCACAGGTTCGCCATCACGACAGGATGAGATCCAGGGCCGGGGATTTAGCTCAGCGGCGCAAGCGTCTGCCTGGCAAGCATGAGGTCATGCGTTTGATCCCTGGTACCAAGAAAGAAAGAAAAAAAAAGGATGGAGATCAAGATGCACTACCACCAAAGGCAGGGCAATGCACCCTGACAGCCACACTTTTCTGTTACCTTGTTAAACCAGGCCTGGAGAAAGGAGCAGACCCACTGTCTGTAGTGATTTGGAGCAACTAATAAGCCTTTATTTATTTAGAGGCTGCGATAAAGACATCAGGACAGAAAGAGCTTCCGAACAAGAGGACACTTAAAATCCATCTGTGAGGCGTGGTGACAATATAATTCTTAGTATTTGCCTAAAAAGTATCTTGGGTGCTTTTATTTAGGTGACTAAAAAGCATGGGAACCTGTTTTGTAATAAGCCTTTAGGAACCATTCACCATCAACCACTAAACCTTTCGTTTGTTTCCTGAGAGAGTCTGGCTACACAGTTCAGGCTGGTTCTGCACTCACTATGTAGCCTAGGTTGGCCTGGAACTTGTGGCCATCCTCCTGCTTCAGCCTCCTGAGTGCTGGGATGACATCTGCACACCACCACATTGGGCTAATGAATAAAGTTTAAAGGAATTCTTAATTGTTGTTGAAAACAAGGAAAAGTCTTTCAAATCCAGCCAAGATCAAGACTCATACTTGAGATGTCTGTTTCACTGAGCTGACCCCCATCCCAGTGTGAAGCTTTGATAAAAAAGCAAGGATGGGATGAGGAGAGGATAAAGGGCCAAAAGGCACATGGGAGTGGGCCTCGTCGACTAAGTAGGAGTTCTACCTGAGAGCCTTGGAGGAGCACGGAGCGTGGGCAGAAGTGAATGAGACAGAGACGGAGTTTATCCAGGCAGAAATGCTCTAGACCTGGACGATGACTCGGGCAGCAGCGCAGGAGGAGTGGACGGCAGGCAGGATGGGGGTGGGGGGAAAGGGAGTGCCCGGAGCAGGGTCCCCGGCAGGAGCCGCCCGTGAAAGCAGGGTCTGCTTCTTGGAGGGTGTGAATGGGCTGGAACCCTGGGCTGCGCCCAGGAATCCAGGCTGTGACTGGGGACAGTTCTCTCCCCTCCCCTCTCCATCCTGAATCATCCGCTGAAGCCCAGACATCCAAACATGGTCGAATGTGGGGCCAGGGTCGATGCTGAGGTCACCTCGTTAAAATGAGATCACGGGGCGGCTGAAAGCCCACAGGACTAGAGTCATAAGCGCAGGCTCCCTGCGTCTGCTGCCTCGTGGAATTTTAATCCACTAAGGAACCAAAATGTCTTTTAAAATTTTGTCTTTTAAACCTCCCCACACAGATGGGCATGGAAAATGCTTTATGAGTAATCCTGGTGAGGACGGTTCACAGGAAGTACTTCCTGGTGATCTGATCATTATCATTATTATTATTGGCAGTGCTGGGGGTTGAAGCCACGACCTCCACAATAAGCTGCATTCCCAGCCGTCTTTATTTATCTTGAGGCAGGATCTCTCTAGGTTGCTAAACTGCCCCGGCTGGGCTCAAACTTGCAGTCTTCTTGCCTCAGCCCCCCCGGAGTGCTGGGATTACAGAGCTGCACCGCCATGCTACCCCCATCTTCGAGATTTATTTTTTTAAAAAATCCTGAGGTAAGTAATACGAACCTCCTCCTCTTCCCAGTCTATCAAATCCCAGTCATAAGCAATTACGGCTCGACGTCTTTTCCAAAATTCCAGGAAAACTGTTGCTGGAACATGCAGAGAAAGACAAAGACAGGTTCAAATAAAACAATGCCATTCGCTTTGCTACTGAATAAAGATGCTATTGCAGAGATGACAGTTGTTTGTTTAAGTATTCATGACTATCTGAATTCCTAGGTAGCTTTCATCAAAAACAGAACAGTTTTTGAGAATTCTTGTTTTAAAACAATTTTTGTTTTTTTGATTTTTGAGACTGGGTCTGTCTGTAGTTTGGGCTGGTCTTGAATTCACTGTGTAGCCCAGGCTGGCCTCAAAATGATTCTCCTGCCTCAGCTTCCTGAGTGCTGGGATAACAGGTGCGCACCGCCGAACCTGGCCTAAGGACATTTAGTTTTCAAAGTGAAGTGCAGGTAGCAGTAGAAAAGCAAAAACAGGCTGTGGACGTAACTCAGTGGCATATGTGCTTGTCTGGCGAGGTCCTGAGTTTGACTCTTCATACAAAAAAAAGAAAGAAAAGAAAGAAATACAAAACTCAGCAGTTCGCGTGAATCTGAGTGGCATTGACTTCCTGGCCCGCAAATCCTCCTCAGAGCTAATATCTATACACAAATAGGTTTTAAGTACACATTTGAATTTATTAATACTTTTATATTCAAAATAAATATTTTTAATATCCTTATATGAAACTGGAAGCTGCTTGGAGAACATGCAGCTGTCTCCCCTGCACGCTTTAACCATCAGTGCCAGTTAAACCAACGGTGATAACGTCACAGTTTAAAGCGTAATTCGATCGCCTCTTGTCCTAAAGCACGGTTCTGCGCAGTCTGCCGCTCCATCTGCTCAGGACCGCGTGGCAGAGGCTGTGGACTGCCTTTGAGGTCCGTCCGTGGCTCCCACAGGGGGGGTGGCTCCTGGGAACCCAGACTGTGGGCTACGCTGGGTCTCCCAGGCACCCCGCGGCTGGAGGAAGCCGTAGGACTCTCCCACCAGGTGACCTGGACGGATAGCTTAAGGCACTGGCGGTACTGTTACCGCACTTTCCCCTCTGGGATGGGTGAAACGCAGGTGACCCAGTGGGAGCAGGTCAGGGCGACAAGACCTAAAACAGCGCAGACAGCCCTTGTAGGAACGGGAACCCTTGAACCCCCAGGTGGAGAGGCGCCGTCACCAGGTGGTGCTGGGGACTCACCTCAGCTTTTACACAGGAGAGGAAAGCTGCTGGGTGTTTTATGGGGTTCAGAGATGTTAGGCCTTTGTGTCAGAGTGGCCTGACCTCACCCTATCTAACATGAAGAAGACGAAAAAAGAGAACATTCTACTCAGGGCCTGGGATGCTGTGCTGAAGGCAGGAACATAAGGAACCTGCGTGTCAATTTCCTCACGGATCTTAGAACAACCGGAAGCCACAGAACCTAAAACGTTACTCCTTTGACTTATGGAGTTACGCATACCCGTCTCCTCCCCCTTTCTACCCTCATCTCCACCCTGTGCTGTTACCTAACCATCCCACAAACGAGGTTCACCCGAGGTGCTGATGCCAATCGCAAATAAGAGTCCTCTCCCATCGGGTGGCATATTAGGACAATCTGAGCCCTGTGCTCTTTGAACACAGGATGAGGGGCAGTGTCCGGGTAGACTGGGGTCTAAATGCAGCATCCCACCCTTCCCGTGCAGTCTGCCTTCCAAGGCCCCCGGGAGAGGCCCAAACTACAGATGGCACCGACCCCCACAAATTCATTCTTCCTGGAGAGCTAAAGGAGCTCAGCATACATTCTTTTTCCTTATTAAGTCAAGGAGTGTCACCTGCTTACATAAAGGAAGCACGTTACGGTACCCTCTTGCACATCCAAGCAGCCAGTATGCACTGCTCGTGTACTCTGGGTTCCTTATTCAGGACGGTCACTAAGTAGAACCAGGGCTACTTGGACACAAGGATACTATGACACCGTGACAGCCGATCTGAGAACTGAGATGGCTGCTCAGTGACCAACAGGCAGCTGGGTAGCTTAGAGGACGTGGAATTTAAACTGAGAATTTGTTGATTTCTTGAATTTTCTACTTAATATTTTTGCACCATGGTTAACCACGGGTAAATGAAACAAAGAGAAGCGAGACCATGACTACTGTATCAGAGGACCACTGCCTCGGGACGCCCTTGGCTTGGAATCCTACGAAGCAGAGAAGATTGTGCACGGCGCTGATAAGGGACCAGAAGGGGCAGGACATAGAATGCTTTGCAGGTCGCACTCCAGTTATTTTCTTAAACAACAGTTCCTGTCAGTTTCAAATACATTTGCGGCAGACTGCTATGCAATTACTAACAGCCGTTCTCAGCCTGCTAGGCACAGCCACATTACATTCCCCAGCATTTACTGTAATTAGATGTGTCCACCATCTAAGTTTTGGACAATGGGGAGTAAGCAGAAGTGAGGAGTGTAGGATACTCAGCAGCTCGGAGTGACACAGACCCTGCTTAGCATGCCTGAGGCTCTGGGTTTGATGTCTGCACTCCCCAAAAAGAAAACAAAAGCTAAAACAACAACAACAAAAAAACCAAGCAAACAACCCCCAAAACCCAAAACCAAGAAACCAAAAAACAAAAACAGCAACTTAAACCAAAGTAAGTAGTATGAGAAAGAACACATAAGAAATCAATAAAAAATAAAATATAAAAATACTATAGAATTGATAAACTTCTGGACAGAATGAATAAAAAGAAAGGAGATATAAATTATTAATCTCAAGAATGAGCAGTGTGAAATAATAAGTCCTATGGAAATTATAAAGAATATGACAGAATATTATGAATAAATTAATGCCTGGAAACTCCAGGTCCAGATGAAGTTACAGACTCCTACAGACAAGAAAGATGTCCGGAAAAACACTATGCCCATTAAAGTGATTAAATCTGTATAGAAATCTTCTTGCAAATGCCTAGACAGCTACACTGGGGAATCGTCTTTCTTAAGTACTTAAGAAAGAAATAATATCGTTTCTACCCAAACTTCATCAGAAAACAGAACATTTTCTGACTTACTGCACAAGACCAGCATTACCACGACAATAAAAACATTACCACAGTAACAGAAAGACACTGGTGGGAAAGATTACAGACCAAAAACCCTCATGAAGATACTCCAAATGTTCTAAAAATATTTTAATAAACCAAATATAGCAACATATAAAACAAGTAACATGTTGTTACGAAGTAGATCATGTCCCTGGAAGACAAGGTCATTGTATTACATAAAGATGAACCCATTCAATCAACACACTGACTTTCTTTAGAAATCCAGCTTGTCTAGGTTCATGCAGGAAAAGAGCTTTGGCAAAAATCGATACCTGTTCACGGTAAATACCTTCAATCCCTAGGAACAGAAGGGCAGTTCTTTAACTTGATAGAGGACATCTATGAACACCTACAGTTTCTCTCAGTCTTAGTGATGAGAGGCTGACTGCTTTTCCCCAAGAAGGCTGAGGCAAGGATGCCTGGCATCGTAAGTTCTCAATCTAATCCCGGAAGTCCTAGACAGTATAATACGGCAAGAAAAAGAAATAAAACTCAGACAGATAATGAAGAAAAAAGTGCACTTAACTGTGGATGGCATAACTGTCTATGTTATAAATTTTCAGGGCTCAAGAGAAAGTTTATAGGACTAACAACTGAATTTAGAAAGGCACAGGATGTGAGGCCCACACACAAAGATCAATTATATTTCTATATAGTAGCAATGAAGACTTGGAAATTGAAATTACAGAAAAAATACTGTTTGTATAAAGGACAAGATGTTCAATATAGAGGGATAAATTTAACAAAACAGATACAAGACCTAGACAATGAAAATAATACAACATTGTGTAGAGAAATTACAGTGTACCTAAATGATAGCTAAACAAAATTCATAGGTAGTATTTATCTTTTTATTTTAAAGAGAACAAAACAAAACAGAATAAGAAAAATCAGAGCAGAACATCACAAGTGACACAGACCTCAAAACAAGACAGCAGGAAGTCAACAATGGCTACCATCATGCCTCTCATTTCCTTCAAAATAGCTGTCTGTACCTTCCCACATAATAAAAGGAGTATTTATTATTAAAGCTTCAAATTTCCCAAATTATTTTATTAATGGAATTCAACCCCCATCAAAGTATAAGCACTTATTTATGGAAACTGAAAAGTGGATTGTAAAATGTACATGAAAATGTACAGGACCCGCAGGGCACGGCGGTACACACTTGTACACCTAGTGCCCTGTGAGGCTGGGCTAGAAGGGCCCCCCAAGCCAAGCACAGGAAACTTAGCAAAGCCCTGCCTTTAAATGTAACAGAAATCAAACAACAGCTGGGAGTGTAGCTCAGTGCTAAGGCGCTGTGTTCAAACCCTAGTACTTCTCCCTCCAAAGTAAAGGACCTACAGTAGCCAAAATAAATTTTAAAAGCAGTAGTAGACTTCAAGCATTACTTTTATGCTCTAATAAGCTACATAATGTGTCACTGCCTAAAACATATACCCACAGAGCAGAGTAACAGTCATGGATACAGAAGCATATGCATACACACAGTGTAACCAAAAGACAGGACTTTTAAAAATTTTTTACTACATTAGAGAGACAGTGCCATTAAACCCCACAAAACAGTCCCTTTGTCTCAGACATACTTATCCCATCACCCTTGCTACTTTCTGAAGCAGTTCTGGAAGTTCTCTTCTGTGATGTCTTTTTTGTGGCTGCCTCAGAGTCTTTCATCCCAACGATTAAAGCAATTTCTATAAAATAAAAACACTGCAGTGCATCCTCACCACCTTATTCACTGGATCTGGCACTGTGGGACTTCTGGTTCACCCCCAGAGCCAACATGACCACAAGAGGCAAATGTTTAGAATCAACTCAGGACATTGAGGCAGCCAGGACAGCACAACTAAAAACATTCACGAAAGAGGACTCCCGGAGCTGCTTCAGAAAGTGGAAGAATGCTGGGATGCGTGTGTCTGAGGTGAGGGAGCATCTCAAAGGGAATTAACGGCAATGCATCTTTAACTGTAATAATGTTTTGAAGTTTAAACATTCACGATATATTTTGATCACTCTTCATTCACCAATTGATGTCAACAAAGAAGAACTAAGAAGACTCAAGGAAGAAAGGAATAGTTCCTTCAAAACTGGTTCTGGAAGAATCGAGTATCTATAGGGTGAGAAATGAAATTTTACCATATCTTAGACCATATTAAAAAATCGACTTGGAATAACTTATGGACATAGACATCTGAGCTATAAGTATAAGGTTTTCAGAAGAAAACACAAAAATCTAAGGGATTAGGAGTTTGGCAAAAATTTCTTAAATGGAACACAAAAAAGCATGGGCAAAAGTCCTTCAAAGTGCAGTAAAAAAATCTTGATTTTCAAAAGAAACTATTAAGAAAATAGAAATGCAAGCCTCAAAAAGGAAAAGTATTTGCAGACATATCTGGTGAAATAATTCAATTTAGGGTATCTAAAGAATTCTTCTTTCAAAAAAGACAACCTACTAAAAATGGGCAAATGCTATGAACAAACACTTCATCAAGGAAAATGTGCAGGTTACAAATCAACTTATGCAAAGATGTTCAACATCACTGCTCATTAGGGAAGTGCAAATTAAGCCACAGTGCGAGAACATCACACATCCAACAAGAATGACTATAATTATAAAGACTGATGACACCAAGCTTTTGTGAGGATTCAGGGCACCTGGGATTCCGCACAATGCCCATCTGATGACAAAATAGTTCAGCTACTTTGGAAAACAATTTCTTATAAGTTAGACATTTACTCATCCTATTATTTAGTAATGTCACTCCTTGTTATTTATCTAAGAAAAAGAGACACAACAACTTTTATGAGAATAGGCAAAAAGTCTCTAGAAAAGACAATTACTTACCATAGCTAAAAACTGAATTGAATACAAAGGTCTATTTATTGGTAAATACATGAACAAGATGTCTCATCTCTAGGAAATGAGACTCTAAACTAAAAAAGGACAAGCTACCCACACGCACAATACCATGAATGAACCTCAGCAGCACTGACTGTAGTGAGGGTCTCCAGACACAGAATGCTATGTAGTGAGTGGTCTACTTGCACAGAGTTCTAGAACAGGGGAGACTGTAGTAACGGAAGTAGGGTTGAGGCAGCCAATGCACCCACTGTAAAAGTTACTCACGAGGAAACTTTTTACAGGATAAAAACGTTCCACATCATCATTATGATGGTGACTACATGACCACATCCACTTGACATAACTTGTTGTACTGTTTATCTAAAATTGCTGGGTTTTATTATATGGAAATGGTACCTAAATAAAGCTTACAAAAAATTCTTACAATCCCCCCCACTGAAAGAAAACCACCGTTCATATTGAGACATAATTTCTTTCTGTTTTCATTCATAATTAGTATACTGGAAATCATACTTTATTTTCGTATGTTCATCACATTTCCAACAATGTTTTGAAATACAAATTTTGTGTTATGTTATTATATCCTTTGAAATCCTAATTTGTGATGGCTTCTTATGATTTCTTTACATGTTCTATTGTTGGATGTCGTCTTAGTTATTTTTCTTGTGGCTGAGACAAAACACCTGACACCCACAAGTTAAAGGAGGAAAGGTTTATTCAGCTCACAGTTTGTGGAGGTTTCAGTCCATAGCTGGCTGGCTTCTAGGAAGGGTGGCCTGGCAGAGGGGCATCACAGAGGAAAAACAGCCCACGGCAGGGCAGGCAGAAGGCAGCGACGCCGCAGGCACTAAGCATCGAGTGGTAACCTGCCTTCTTCCTGTCCCTTTCTGTTCCATTTACACTACAAGCCTACTGACTGGTGCCACCAACCAGTCAGTCCAGGATGGGGTTTCCACCATCCACACTCTTAATCCCAGTACCAACCCTAACCCACATCCACACGGCCTGATCCAGCCACCTGCCAAACTACCCACCTATGACCTCATGAGGCTTTCTAGAAATAAGCCAGAACAGATGTTCATGTCAATACCAAGTTCTGTAAGTTATAAATAAATCTAGGAACACATATCACGAGGATGTATATACATTTTATTCTGTAGCTTAGATCGTTTCCTGAAGCCCGATTCTGCATAATATTGGGCTGGACATTGGAGTACCTCCCCGGTACCGTCAGCCCTCACTTGTGAGAGAAGCCTTGGCTCCCTCCTGTGGCACGCAAGGCTGCGACAAGCAGACCTTGGTCCTCAAAATGAACTCTGTCATGGATTGATCTGTCTCCTCCAAAAATACATGTCACTACCCTGAGCCTCAGTACTTCTGCAGTGAGCCTAGTGGAAATGGGGCCACTGTGCTTTACGTAAGAGGTCACAGCTGGTGTTCTCCTTGCGACCAGTGTGCTGAGAAGGCAGGATTAGAGGACACGGCACAGAGACACAGGGGGTGTTAGGAGGCGGAGGAGAGCTCGGAGCACAGCTGCTGCAGGCCGACAGCTACCCAGGACCACGGGCCACCCCCGGCACTCCCCGCTGAAGTCCTGACTTTGGGCCTCCGGTGACCATCACTCTTAACAGGTTTCCATTGTTTTAAGCCACCCAGTTGGTACGGTTTTGTCACAGCAGCCGAGTGAGGCTGGCACGGACTACGTCCCTATCAGGCTTCCCACCCAGCGTTTCCTTCGTGGAGCTCCGCCTCCACTGTCCTCAGCCTGGCGTATTCCCCATTCCTCCCCAACCCTCCTCTCCCTGACATGAGGCAGCCTCCTTTCCAGGATCTCTTCCTGAGCGAGGCTTCCACGCTTTGCCTCCTGCCTCAGGAAGCGCAATGGGCCTCGCTGGCCCACTGCGGAAGGGGCTCACTGGTGTGTTAGTCACGGCTCCCCCTTCAGGCGCGGGGAGACTTCGGAGAGCAGAGATGTTTTGTCTCCCAGCGTTCACTCAATGCAGCCTGTGGAGATTACAGCTTTTGTTGTCATTTTAATTTTATTTTTATTGGTATGCATTTGCCATACACAATGATTATTCTTTGTGAGAGGTTGGTATGTGTACATCACACACGTCAGCCCTCCTTCTACCCTGTTTCTTTCCTCTCCTTCCCGCCCATCGCCTGACGCCCTTTCCTTCTGAGAAAGACCCATCTCCCCACTGAGATTCCATCTCCAGAAGCAGTGGCCACCATCAAGAAATGGGAGAATGACAAATGCCACTGAGGCTGTGGGGGGAAAGAATGCTCCCACACTGTTCGTGGGAATGTAAACTGGTGCGACCATTACAGAAATCAGCATGGAGAGTCCTCAAAAAACTAAAAGTAGAAATTCCATTCGACCCGGCAGTTCCCCTCTAAGTATCTTCCCCAAGGGTTAAAAGGCATCATGTGACAGTGATGTACCCGTAGCCACATTCATCGTGGTGCAATCCATAACAGCTAAATCTTGGAAGCAGCCTATGTATCCATCAATAGACGACTGGATAAGCAAAGTGTGGTATTTACACACAATGGAGTATTACTCTGCCATCAAGAAGGATAAACTTGAATCAACTGGAGGAAAATGGATGCACCTTGAGACCATAATATTAAGGGAAATAAGTCAGACACACAAGCTTCAGTGTCACATGGTTGCTTGTATATGAGAAACTCAAAGCAAAAATTAGGAGCAAAGTAAAAGGTAGATATTAGGAAGATAGTGAGGTCTTCATCAGCATGGTACATGGTATAGGTACCAGATCTAGGTTAAAATCCATACTCTTCACTTACTAGATACTGAGGAATCTTTTTTTTGTAGCTATCACAATATCTCTTTCTCTGCTACAGTTGAGCATAGTTTCAAACACAATAATATCAAACATAACACAATAGTATAAAGCCATTCAAGAGAATGCAAGAATTACTGGACATTCTGAACTGAAAAACTATGATCAATGGCTACTATAATATCTCATTTTCAATAAAAAGATTTGTTTATACTATCACATATATTAAAATCCCAATAAGACACAGCATGATAGAACCAATGGTAATAGCAGAGTAGAAGCATGGTAGGACTTCTAAGGAAGAGGATATTAAATCAGCAATGGCTGCCATCATGTTTCGTTTTCTTCAAAACAGCTGTTCATATCATCATACATAATAAAGTAAAATAAAACAGAATAAAACCATTCCAACTGATGAATAAAAACATTGAAGGCTTTAAAGCAATGAAATGGGAAACCATGATTACCATAAAATCTTATATACACTTACCAACTCTCATACTAGGGAGACTATACGGTATTTACACATGTGAGTTTGGTTTATTTCACTTATGAGTATGGTCTCAAGTCATGTCCATTTATAAATAGCTCGATGTGATCATTCTTTATAGCTGAGTAGTACTCCATTGTATAAAAATGCCACAACTTTTTTATCCATTCCTCAGTTGATGGGCACTTAGGTTGTTTCCAAGATCTGGCTATTACAAATTGTGCTGTATAAACATGGGTGCACATATGATACTGAGGAATCTTGAGTTAGCTGCATAACCTCTCTGAGCCTCAGAATCTTCAACTATAAAATGAAGGTAGAGTAGAAACTCCTTTCTGCTGGGTCCTGAGAGATTGTGAGGTGTCACACATGAACATGCACACGGAGACACTTTAAAAAACACAGAATCACTCTTTTCTGTTGACTTTATGATAAGCTGATGAGAAATAACATTAGCGTAAATGTCCAGAAGCAAGAGGCTAATTATACTAAAATCCTATTTTAAAAGCTAAGATATACACCACTTACCAGTGACTAACAGGACCCTACAGAATCTGAATTTGCCCTGAAGTCACCCCTGCACCGTCGCTGGGGTTGGGGAGCTCTGAGGACCCGGTTTGGATGTTTCTGGGGATAATTTAACTTTTGGCAATAGCACAAAGGAAGGGGAAAGAACGAAGAAGGAAAAAAAGAGAAAAGAAATCCAGAAACAACAGAGCGAGGAAATGTGCGTCCCGCCAGGTGTCTGCTGGGATCACAGCCTCCCAGTGACCCAGCTGCAGCCGGGGACGTGATGCTCATTCCGTCCGGAATTATTCTGTCCCTTCAGTCTTTCTGAACAAAAATGGGCACCGAGGAAAGGGCCAGGCTGCAGGTGAAGCCCAGAGCCCACATCCGGGTGCCCAGGGAGCCCTGACCGGCACCTGCGCATGGAAGTGAAGGGGCGCAGAGTTCGCCCCGACTGCTGCCAGCTACCCGGAATGGGGCTTTGTGGTTCCTGTCCCCTCAGAACAGCACGTCAGCATGGTCCCTTTGGAGGTCGTGTGAACCACCGACATCTGCTCTCATCTGCATATCTAGCAATTTCCTGAAAAAGAACATTTGTTTTCCTGAATGCCTCAGCTTGTCAACCACAAAAGATGCTCCCAGCCCAGTGAACTGAGCAGCACGAGCACTGCTCTGCTTTTAGAGACCACAGTCCTGTCAAACCAGGCTCAGGCTGGGCCTCAGGGCCTTTGGGGTGTAAGTCTGCACCTCCCAGGCACAAGCAGGTCACAAACCTATCTGATCCTGGTGGCAGAGCAGAGGAGTTAAAATGACCCAGTTTAACCTCCGCCTTTGCCGGTTCTAGTTTCTGCCTCAGTCTCCTCCTCAGCCCTTGAGGATAATGGGAAAAAGTTTCCTCCAAGATTGCTGCAGAGATAGAGGCGATGAGGAGCGTGCAATGCAAGGGCAGGTTCCGGCCAAGGGAGCTGAGCTCTGCACCAATGTGGGCTCCCAGCATCCCTGCTGTGATTGTTGGCTGTGCTGGATTCCTGCATAAAAAAGTCATCTTCCCTTCTGCACAGAATCACCTGGGTTAAATCATTCCTTTCCCTAAAACAACCGCATTTCTGGCATGGAATTTAAGCAATGAGTTGTCAACCGCCACAAAGCAATTCAGAAGGTGAATCATGCTAGGCTTGCTTTGCCTGGAGTGGCCCTAAAATGTTCCCTTGTGCCCAAAGTTTATTGCAGATCATTTATCAGAATCTCGCTGCATCTGCTCCCAAGCTCAGCGCTGCCAAAGCGCCTGCCCACCCCCTCGCAGCCTCCAAAGCCTCTCGGATCCACGCTCCAGGTCGAGCCTATTTGTCATCTGTAGCATAAACATTCCAACTTGGAGAGAGGGGAGGCTGTGTCTTTTATGACGGTGGGACTGCAGGGAAACTGGGAAACTCTGCTTTATACCAAATGTCATTATACCAAAACTTTACTTCTAGCCATCTCAGCGGGTAAACTGTGGGCGAACAATCATTACAAAGCAACAGCTACACTCAGAGAAATTCTGAGTGGGTAAGGAAGTTTTGTGATTTAATTCTTCCTGAATACCGCCAGGATACCAGTCTATACCGAAACACTAACTCATTCCAGTAGATTAGGAGCCCAAGGGAAAGGATGGGCGGGTTAGGAATAATAATCCCTGTCGCTTTGGGGGCCACTATGGTTGGGTACTTTGGGCAGCCCTATCCCTGCCTGGGAGAAAGCTCTTCCAGGTCTGTGAGTATGCTGGGCAAATATTTTCATTTTCTACGTGTGCTAGGGCCTGAAAAAGTTTGAGGACCACTGAGTATATTTTCGATAGTCTTCTTACTGTAACACTGGTAACAATTAGTCATTGGATGGCTTGATACTAGTATGTTCTGGAAAAACAGGACACACAGAGCTCGGTCCTACAGCCAAAGCCCCTTAGGGTGAGCTTCCTTTGCAAAGGACCACAGGCAGTAAAGGGAGCACAAATGGTGACAGCTCGCACAAGGCCACCAAAGGAGGCAGGAACCCCTGAGCGACAAGACTGGGCCAATTCAGTGACAGGACACGGAAGCTGGAAGCTTGGAAGACCTCAGTCACAGGAGCCCACTGGGTCCCCAACATGACGCTCACTTGCTCTCCGCCCCTCCTGTCTCTGTAGGTCTGTCAGTGTCATTTCCTCCGCAAACTCCCTGTATCTCTTCGTAATTTCCAGTTCAGGTTCTGAAGCCTAAGAACCGAGATGGCCCCACCAGTGCCCGCCTGGGAGGAACCTCAGGCCTCTCCTAACCCGGGCACCAAACTGCTGTTTGACTGATCTTGGGGGAGACACCTACATTCCTGAAAGCAATGGGCATCACAAAATTCAAAACTTCACTGTCAGCAAACTGAGGTGGGCCGAACAGTTCTCTTTTGATGGTTTCTAGATGGGAAAGATACAACATACTCAGGATAGGCCTCTTCAAGAGAGCAAGGTTTTATATTTCCACAGATGAAAAAAGACCACTTAAATGCATCTTTGTGTCATAAAGTGTAGCAATTCTTTTCTCTTTCCTGTTTTCTCCTTTCTTCTTTGCATATACCAATAGATCGATCTCTGATCCATCCATTCATCCATCTATCCATCCATCATCCATCTACCCAACAAATACATATTTTTGTCCCTCTGTCTCCAAAAAAAGTGAGATTTCCAACACAGTAGTTCTTAAAGGCCATAGACCTAATAAGGGGCCATAAGTTGTGTGCACAAGTCATGCTAAGTGCCAGAAGAACGACATAACCAAGTACAGTAGAAATTGGAAGCAGAAAGACATCTCAGCTCACTGGAGCAGAGGACATTTCCACCGGGCTTGGAAGATGGGGGAGATGCTAATATTCACTTTATATATAAGCAGTGAGATGAGCCTAAGCCTAAACTTGGTAGGATTTTGTAACAGCAACTTCCAGACTTTGGCATTTTAGATTGAGAGATAAATGCACAATCATTTTAACAATTCACACTAAAATGAAAAGATATAGCATAAACATTTATCTTTCATCGGCCTTCACTGACTCCTCTGCAAAAGTAACTGCCATTGCCTACTGACTATGAGTTTGTCCAGATATTTCCCCCTAGCGTTAACTAAAATCTTTGATTACTTGACGGCATAGATAATATCCATGCCATCTGACTAAGAAATGGATTAAGTAAGTCACCCACACAGTGCAGCCCAGTAAATGAAGGAGCTGAAAGCTCACCTAGCCCTGCCTCTCCAGGATCTAAGTATTCCCGTGTCATCTGTGAGATGGGCCGGTGGCTCACACGGCTGTCAAATGCAGTCCGAGGAACAGCTTTGGTTTGTGGGGACTCACTTTGTCTTGGGCTGGCAGGAAGTCCAGGAGGGCACACGTGCATTCACCCTTCCAGTAGAGTGTTCTAGGAATACTGAGATGGGTATGGGGCTCTCCCCCAATTTTTCTTTTGTCTTTTTTGAGCCAGGGTTTTACCATGCCTTTCAGGCTGGCCTTGAACTCACTCTGTAAACCAAGCTGGCGTCACACTCACAGTGATTCTCCTGCCTCAGCCTCCCGAGTGTTGGGGTTATAGGCATGTGCTACCATGCCCAGTCTTTCCCCAAACTTTTTAGTGTACCATAAGCTCTTTTTGTTTCCAACAGAAGATGAATTTTACTTGAATAATAGAGACTGATGAAGCTGCCGAAGATTTAAGAGGAGGAACTCAGGCATGTTTCTCCTGCACAACGTAACTTTGTAAACAGCTACTGAATAATCGCCCAGCTTGTTGGTAATGGAAAAGGCAACAGAGTTTACCTAAGCTTCTCCCCTCCTGTCCGGAGATTTCCAAAGGGGACCTCAGGTGTTACAGTCGCAGAGCACTTACCCCAGACAGCCATGAACACAGCGAAGAAGACTGTGGCTCCGTTGTCAAAAAGGTGGGTCACCTGGAAACAGGAGGAGGGGGTTAGGCTAATTCACATAACATCGGTTGGCTTTCAAGCTCTAGTTAAAACGCCAGGGTGACACAATCACTTCCGCAGGGCGGTTCTTGGATGAGTGCGCCCCCTGAGCCCAGTACGGGGGCTCCTGAGGCTATGAAGCAGCTCAGATGTGGAGAGACGGTCTGCTCCCTCTATGAGGTTATTGAACATTTATCAGAAGCCCCAACAGTTGCACTAAGAATCCCTTTTGTGGGGTGTACCTCCCCATACATACGTCTGTGCATGGATATAGTCTATTTGCGACCGGGAAGACATCACTTTAAAGGTTTCTAACTCCCAAGGCCCTGTTTTTAACACCCCAGTGATTCACCTCGAAAACATGGCTATTTTGTTTGTGGCTTTGAGCAAACATTTTTCTTGCCTCGCTCAGGATTTCAGTACTGTGAGGTCCAGAGACTGGACCCTTTAACAGAACCCACTTCCGTCTCTATGCAAGCCCCAGGTAGTGACCGTGCACACAATGCAGGCGGTCAGCGACCCTTTCCTTCCAGAACAACGCGTTCTGCGGCAGACACCGCAGCAGAAAGCTAAAGCATCTACCCTCACTGCTAAGCGGGGAAGTTTCTCTCTGCCTCTAGTATAAATCACACTAATGCCCGTGCCAAATAGAAATGATAACTGAGAGGTCCATAAGCATTATCCTTTTGGGGGGACATTTTACAGTTCCTCATCAGGTATATTTTATTGTCCCTTGGAGAAGGTATCAGGTAAAAACCAGTCTTTCTGTGTTATACCAGAGCATGAAATACTTTGCATATTTCAGAAGTGCCTATCTTTCTCCTCCTTTTAACACAGGCGAGGCGCCCAGCATGCAGACCCTAACCTGGGAGAAACGTCTGAGTCTTAGCTCCTGGGCCAGGGGGCGCAGCGGTGCCACCGCCCCCGCCCCACCCCGCCCCGCCCCCAGCCCTGATAGCTTGGGGCTGTGCAGTTTCAGCTCTTCATCCAGGTAATGTCCCTGGCAGTGTCCACATAGGTTCTGGGACTGGCCGTGTTGTCACTGTGGTTGGCCATCATCTTGGCTGCACTCTCCTTTCTCCAGGCTATGGTATCTCTCTTACACTGGCCCCAGCCAGCCCAAACAGAACCGTGACAGAACCTCCCGGGGCCGCCGTGCAGACAGCAGAGAGACAGTTTTCTGCGGTTAACAGTCTGGGGGGTGGGGTGTGTAGTGCAGAATGGACGAGGACGAGGAACTTCTGGTTCCCGGGGGGCTGGTCAGCTGATGAGAGCTGATGGCGCCCTCTGCCAGAATCAACCACCGAAGCGCAAGATGGTAGAGTCCAGCGAGTCACAAAAGAAGAAGAAGGACCCTGCGAAGCCCCAGGGCAAATGGAAGGCTATCTTTAATCAGCGTCTGTGTGCGCGCGCGCTGGTGGTCACAGATCAGAGAAATCCGTAAGCTCTACTCTCCCCTCCCCGTCACATGGTCCTTGGTCACTTAGCTTCTTGTTTCCCAGAATCAGCTCCAAGGAGCCAAGCCGCAGATGTTGGGTCCTTGGGTAACATCGGGGGACACTGGAACTCTGCCTGGCTGAGGTCTGAGGAACCTAGGTGCTTCTGGGGTGTCCAGGCCTCAGCCCAGTCCCTCTTAAGTCACAGCTGAAAGATCGTGGTCACTCATGCAAACTTGTCTTCTCCACTACTGCTTTGTTTATGCAGGTTTAAAAATGAAACTTTGACCAAGGGGTCCCCTGTGACGGTGGCGACACAGTGGTACCCAAGGCATGGTGTCCTCCTCGTTGTCACCAAGATGGACAGCTGAGCACCTGAGCTCTCACCCTTACCCAAAGTGGTTATTACTTGCAGGGAACAAAACCCCACAGGCCAAAATAATGGCGTATTTGGGTAAGACAGAAACCTTCCCCGCAGGAAGACTCCTAACTAGGCTTATAAACCTGAGCACCGTGCACTCTCTAACAGCAGGCCAAGACGCTGAAACACCACAGGAATCTGCTCGAGGAGATGAAGGAAGGAGTCGCAGCAGTCAGCAGCCACCTTCCCCGTCGTGTGGCGAGAGCCTGCCAGCAGACAGGGCACCCGGCGGGCTGTGGTCCAGCTCCAGGCGAGGGACCCTTGTTCCTGCCCAGTGTGAACTGCGGAAACAGCCCTTGCAGAGGGACGAGGCAGTGAGTCCCTGGCTGTCCACACCAGCTGGAGATGGGCTTCTGACTCTAGCAAATACAAAGGACGAGGTCTAGGCCTCCTCTTTGGTCAGTCGAACAGCTACTGACTGGACGGGATTCAAGTCTGGGTTTGGTGACTGGCTGGTCCGGAGGACAGGCTGTGTTGATAACAGCTGAGGCACAAAAAACAACTGCACGCTGGTGTTGTTTGACTGACTCTGCAGGCCTGGGGCCGGCGGTCCGAGCATCTATGAGGAGGATAACAGTATGCAATAGAGCAGCTAGGGGGGATTGCCTTCTGTCTTGGTGTTGCAATCCAATATTATTCTCACTGTTTAGTTTTGTTTCAATTTATTGTTTTGTTTTATTCAATGATCTGTCTTGATTGGTTTTATTCTATTTTGTGTTGATTTTACTATGTCTGACGGTAAGCCAACTATTATGAAGATAACAAGAGATACTGTGGTAACCAGTGTTGATTTCCTTTTACCCTGCATTGAAGTTCTACACCACTTTCACTGTTTTATTTTGATTGGCTTTATTCTGTTTTAGTTTTTTAGGTTTTCTTCTCTTTAAAATACAAATAAAAATAATGTAAAAAAAATACACCTACTAAAAAATAAAAAAAGTTGTAAAAAAAAGTTTTGGTTTGATACGGTATTCTTACGGATCCAAAGTCTGGCAAAGTCCCTCAGGCATTTCTAATAAATATCTATAAAGGAAACCTAGCACATTCCCAATTCTGTCATTATTTTATTAAATTTCTAGTTAAGATCAAATGTTAAACTCAGAGCCTAGACATCTAGCTCAGCAGGGTACAATGGTAAAGAAGACAGTTTTGCAGTTTGATAAACTGAGGCCCGGCTACTTACTGCTCGTGTGCCCAGGGATAAGGAGATTTTGCCTCCCGCCCTCTGAGCAAAATGGGAACGGCAACACCTGCCTTGTGCATGCCCTGAGAACCCGAAAAAACACACGCAGGTTTCCTAGCTATGATTACAGGTATAATCCAGCTATTACGGAATTATTATTTTTCTGGACCTTAGGTAGGTTAACGTTCAGTAGAAGCCCCTATACAATCTGAATAGGCTACTCATGGTGATGCCTTCTAGGAATTATAAGTTCTAAAAAGGCATTTCACTTAAGCACATATTTTCACATTACAAAAAAAGTCTGAATTTCAAATCCACCAAAAAAAAAAAAAAAAAAAAACCCCAAAAACCAAACCAAAACAAAAAAACAGAAAACAAAACTGAGCTTCTGAGACTCTTCTAAAGCAGAATCTCAAAACCTGAGTCACACTGTTTATCTCATGGCCTTTAAACAAAATTCTGTTACGGACGGAATTCTTGATCCTCCCTAAATCGCTCTCCCCCAAGATGTTAAACCTGTCCTCGGGCACTCAGTCTGTCTGTGTGTTCTCCGGAGACAGGGAGAGCTATTTTGTGCCTTTTGGGTCCTTTGTGACACGTAGTGAGAGCCAGGACCTCTCTAACACAGCAGCGGGGCCCCACAGACACCTGCAGGGCTGAGTCCTCCGGACGGGTGGGCGGGCCCCTGGGCTGTCCATCAAATGTTCTCTCCTCAAAAGAACAGAACTGTTGGAAGCCAACAGCTTAATTACACAGATCCAGACTGCGGTAATCACAGAGGTCCAATAAAAGCTGCCAACTCCATTTATATCTGGAATCCCAGCAAACACAGAGCGGTGAGTCTTGAAAAAAAATGTCATCCACCCAAACTCCAGCTATTTGGCATTAGTGGTGCTGCCCCACAGTTAAAAAAAAAAGCACTCTAGGAATCTGCTATTTTACTAAAGTAAGGTATATCCTGACTAAATCACATAAGCTAGAAATAACGATGCCATGGTTTTGCTTTTTTTCCAAAGCACCTTCACAGATACTCTGTTCTTGAGCCGTCATGATGGTGAGCTGGACAGAGAGGGGAGGTGAGGTCTGAGTTTAGATCCCGGAAAGTGCACTCTGGGAGGGCCTGCACCCGAGTGAGGTCCAGGAGGTGAGCACCGGACCTTCTGCATCCAGATATCCGACCATCCTGATGAGCAGGAGAGGGGAAATAAATGGTGGCTGTCACTTACTGACGCCTTACTGTGTGCTAAGCGCTGTGCTGTCTCCGTCTTACCTCACTTTTTATAACCATCTCGTGAAACACATATCAAGTGCTTCATCTGACAGATGAGAAACGGTAGATGTGGGCGTGGTGGTGCACGCCTGTAATCCCAGCATTTGGAAGGCTGAGGCAGGAGGATTGCCGTGAAGTTGAGGCCAGCTCAGGCTACGTAGTGAGTTCAAAACCAGCCTAAACTACATATGGAGACACTGTCTCAGAAAGCAAAACAAAACAGAACAACAATAACAACCCTTCCCCCCAAATGGTTCAGTGATTAAGTAATTTGGTCTTAGACAAGTGCTGAAGACTCAGAACCTACTCCAGCATGAATACTGGGCAACAACACGTGGCCATCCTATATCCGGGGAGCAGGATCAGTCCTGGAATACTGTAGCAGGGGTAAAGTTTCTGCTGTGCATCGCTGGACGGTCTGGTGCAACCTGTGCAGCCTCTCGGAATATTGTTAGAAGGATAAAGCACCGAGGATCACAAAGCGCATCGCACACAGATTCCCACAGAACTCGGCAACATGCTCAAGACCTTGCACTGTCCAGCGCGTCCTCAGCGATAAAAGCGAATTGCTTCCAACAGCAATGACAAAACGCTGAACCTAGCTTTGGCCCTCTGCCCTGTACCGTTCTGCTGCCTCTTACGTGAACCACGTAATACACGTAACGTACGTAATGCACGTAATGCACGTAACGCACATAACGCGCGTAACGCACGTGCAGGCCTCTGCTTTAGCATCCTAGGGTGCATCAGTGAGTCCCCCACAGCACTGAATTTGCAGGCAGGATACAGCCACTCGCCACCCCGAAGGAAGTCACAGGCCACATTCAGTGCACCCCGAACCCGCCTGTCTGGAATTACCTTGGCGTACACGCAGCTGTCGGATAGCCTCATGAAGGGACAGTATTTATCACACACAGGACACATGATGATATCTGTAGCTTGGCAGACTTCTTTACTGGAAAAGAGAACAGCAGAAGCCTGCATTTTTGATGACATGGAACGTTTTCCTTCTCTGCAACTGCATTGTAACTTTCGGCTGGTAAGTAAGATCCGGGAGACAAAATTTTTGCTCTTAGGAGCATCTTAGCTTTTTCTGTTATTAATGTAAACAAGTTCCTCTGCATGGGAATAGTTTTCTAAGTCCCTTTACTTATCAGGCTAGTTCTTGGCTTTACAATTTCATAGTTTAAACTCAGGCAAATACATGAAGCAAAAACATTTGCTGTTATATCTCAAATTATACAGAATCCTTCACAATATTTCACAGGTCGGAAACAATTTCATGGTGAAATGGAAAACAGGATGCCTACAAAAGTCTGCCTTGGTCTCAATGTGCCTGGTCAATTAAAACTAAGAATGTAGGAATTAATCAAAATAACTAGAGAATTTAATCCTGAGAGTAAACCACATCTCATTAACAGTTTGAATCCTAGTACTCAGGAGGCTGAGGCAGGAGGACTACCACCAATTCAAGGCCAATCTGGGCTACATAGTGAGTTCAAGTCCAGCCTGAATTACAGAGTGAGACCTTGTCTCAACTTAAAAAAGAAATTCACCAGAAAATAAACTATGTTGGTAGGCAGAGGCTCAATGACTCTTATTTTGTCACAGTCACTTGTAAAGGGTACAATGACTATTCTACGTGTATTACGTTGCAATAATACCTCTGGGAACATCGTAAAATGTATTCTGGTGAATATATTCAACACTGGGCAATCGAGGAAGAAATTGTCCACACTGCACTGTTCCCAAGGCACTAGGTGAGATGTGCTTGCAGCTGCGTGTAAGGGACGCTTGTAAAAACACAGAATTCACAAGACAGGCTTGTTAGCCAACGATTGTGCAGTGTCAGGCACCTGTTCTAAGAAAGATGAACAGGCCAGAAGGAGCAGCACTTAGCTAGCAAGGGAAGGTGACCCGCCCCAGGGATGCAGAGGCGGTGCCGGCCCCTCACTGTCACTTCCGCCTCTGTGGTAACTGGAGACCACAGCTCTCGGGGCCACGGCTGAGACAGCCTAGGAACCGGGCTGTTAGAGGTTCTCTCCCGACACTGGTGGGGGAGGGGGTGAAGATCTAGGGAGTCCACAGTGTGGGGCTCCCCGCAGCACAAGCAGCCTTCCCTACAGGAAGCAGAGGCAGGCTCCCTCGGGAGCGCCCGTACCTGACTTGGCAGTGGTCCAGGGTGGTGACGCCGTACAAAAAGACGAACAGTCCAATGAAGGCAGCGGGGAAGAGCATGCCCGTGTACCAGCCCAGCCAGGCGAAGTACAGCCCGATCTTCTCTCCAAAGTACCGCCTGTTGGAGACAACGACCTTGAACGCGACAGTGGCACTGAAACCCGTCCTTCAGGCATTTGCCCTGCATGGCCTTGCTGAGGTAAACCAGGAGACCCGCACAGTGATCAAATCTAAAGTCTCCAGTTTCAGTCTCTTCTCCTATTGCTTTACATCGGCCATAGAATTAGTTTTTGCATAAAAGATCACGATTGAGCAGACACTTATCTGAAGACAGAGTGGGTTGGAAAGGACCAGAGCGGGGAGAGGGAGGCCGAGAAGGGGACTCGTGTCCCAGCCAGGCAGAGAGGGTGGTGGAAAGATGCTAGCGTGTGGTTAGGTGGGAGAGGTCTGGAGGAAGTAAGATGAACAGGGCGAGAAATGTTTGGGAGATGAGATTTCGGAGCTGCTCTACAAATGCATCCTAACCTAGACTTCCTCAAAGTCTTATTCCCCTTCTCCCTGGTTTACGAAAAATCCAGCTGCTCTTGTAGGACTTAGCTCTACAGCACCTCGAACCCATGCTTTGCATTCCTCTGAATTACTGTGCAACCTCCAGCCTCTCTGACGCATTTTACCTATCACACAGGGCCTGCTACTTGTCACGGGTTGTCTCAAGGACGCCTGACGTGTTTTTCTGTAGAGAACTGATTTTCTCAGCGCACAGACCATGGCTTCTGTGTGTCATTGCTGACAGCACCCAGCACAGTATTCCAAACACAATGGGCAGTTAGTGAATATGCATGGAGGAACCCCAAAATCACACTCAAAACCCTGCCATGGAGGGAGGAAGTTTGCCTGCAGCAATGATCTAAAATTTCGAATCAATGGGTTCCTGTAATATGGAACTGAAGCTGAAGAGAAATTCACTTTTTGGTTTTTTTCTCTGTTTAGGATGTGGTCGAAGGAAAAAGATCTGATCACAGAAAATATTCTCTTCTCACCCAGGTCATCTGGATCATTTAGAGGTGATGCGTCTCTTTCTTCTCCTCTCTGGCTCGTTCCCTAGGGCCTTGGCACGAGTGAAACATAACCAGCTGCCTAGACATGACTTTCTCCTTACAGAGGAGACAGGAAGTAGGGACTGATGATGCTCAACTTTAAAATGCAGCCTAAATAAATAATAAATTCCAGAGCATAATGGGGTTGTGCCAAAAGGTAGGGCAGGCACAGTTTAAAAAAACATTCATTTGCACCCCACAGTGACCAGTTATCATAGGTTAAAAGCAGGTGGACAAGGGCCAGGATATAGCTCAGTGGCAGAGCACCTGCCTGGCAAGCACAAGGTCAAATCAGGAGTTTGATTCCCAGTACCCACTAAAAAAAGCCAAAAAATCAGGAAGCAGATAGACTTGTTGACTTGAAAATTAAAACAATCTTTAAGGGATACTAGATTAAATTAAAATTAAAATCAGCTGGAAATGTATTGGAATGATAGTACCTCCTCTATCCTATTTGCATACTACAGAATGAAAATCCCTTCTGCAAAATGCATGGAATCAGCAAAGTTTCAAATTTCAGGGATAAAAAATATTTGCAATATTTACAAACGTAAGGGGACATATGGTGACTGGGACACACAGGTAAACACAACATTCATCTGTTACCAGCTAAACTACCCACATAGCTCAGAGATCATAACTTCCAGGTCACCAGCATGTTGGCTGTGATTTGTCATATAAGGGTTACATACATGATTGCTCACTTGTGCCATCACATAAGTTCCTGAAAAGTTGAGGATTTTGGAACATTTTCGAGTTTTAGATTAGGTTTTGTAAACAGTATTTTCTCACTAGGGTTTATAGATACAGCGTCCTCTCAACAGGACATTTGTGACTATCACATGGGTAACCCTATGCTATCTACAGGACTGGCGCCTCTACTGGGCTCCTCCTAACTCTAACCTTTTACTCTAACCCTAATCAGAACCCCAAAACCCGTCCTAACCCTAACCCTCACTCTAACCTCTATCCTAACCCTAACACTAACCCCAACCCTAACCCTAAGGAAACACCATCCCCATCCGAGACCTGGACACCTAGACAAGGACACCAAAGTCCTCTGATGAGCGCCCTCTTGGGGAGAAGCTGGGTTAGGGCAGAGCCGGGCAGGTCACAGGTGCCCCCTTGATGACTGCACAAAGCCGCAGATGTCACGCCTGCGGCTGGCTGAGCACTCACCTCACGAGATCCAGGGGCTGGTATTTGTACCACACACCCCACGAAGCCCAGCACTCGTAGAGAAGGTGTCGGTGGTTTACCGCTCCGTGTGTTCGGATGGAGTTTTTACTTCTGTAACTTCCCTGTGATAAAAACATGGCCGCCCATGAGGGAGGACCCAGGAAGCCACAGGGAGACGCTATAGCTTAGGTCAGGAGAGGGGGGGAAAGAGGGGTCCTCTCTGTGAAGGGGGAGCAGTCTCATTGGTCCCTTTGGATACTGTCTTGCTGACGATGCCACCTGGTGAAAGGCATCGCTCACTAGAACCAGGTTTCAACTCAGTTCAAGTCCAGATCTGCTAAGGAGAGGTTGGATGAGGCCCCGAAATCCTCCTAGCCTGGGTTTCCTGCTCCATCACGGAACTAACGGGGTTTTCCTCCTTAACTTGCTTCTGTGATTTGAAGGTACAAAGTGTCTGGCACGTAGGCCGCGCCCAGCACTGATTAGTTCTCCTTCTTTGTGTCTCCAGAGAGGGCAGTGGGGACCAGCAACGCAGCCACGGCCTTGTCATGGGGTCCTATCACCCAGGCAATCCTAGAAAGTAAAGGCTGCAAACCGCCTTGAGGTCCTCATATTTCAATTCTAACTCAACCTCCATATTAAACAAAGGAGGAGACCAAGGGCCAGAGGGCGAGTGCTGTCCTGAGGCCAGTTGGTGGCATTGCTGGCTTCACAAACACAAAGGTACCTCTGGGAGGCAAACTGAGTATTCGCATTAACCTAGAAGTCCTTTCTCAGTGGAAAAAGCTCGGAAGAAAGAAACTCTGGTGGTCTCAGCTCCAAGCAAACCTAACCTTTCTCTAAACTGCTACTTCAAATTCCCACACAGAACGAAGGCAATCACAGATGCCCTTCCTGCCTCGGGGGTGGTTTTGCGGCTACACAATATAATCAAGTTAAACTGAAAGTAAAACATCAAGAGAGTGAAGATGTGACAACTAATTTGGACATTCCCTTCACGTAGATCGGAGGAGGCCTCCATGGAGAGGCGAAGGCCCTGGAGAAACCACGAGCTTCACAGCTGTGCTGTGTTCATGGACCACGGCCTGGTCTGCCCTGACAGGGCCAGGACAGAGAAAGAGTCCCTTCTCTGGCCAGTGATAACGAGTAACTACCAGAAGCTACGCAACCCTCTTGGGAGAAGCCTTTTTTGACAGAGTTCAGCAATATCTGTGTGGCTCCCGAAAACCTTTGTGTCAAAATGTTTACTTCTGTCACACCCAAAGGAACATTCCGGAAGCATCTCCTGGTGGCCTGTAAATTGTGCATCAGACCCATAGCTTCTGGTATTCTTGATAAACAAGCTTTGATTGCCATTTGCTTGGTGTTTAAAAACCAAGCTAAGAAACATCATAAGCCAAACACAAATGATGCTTTGGGAAATTTTGCCATTTATGGAGAACAGGAATTGTCCTTCAAAGTTTATGGGGGAACAGTTTCGCCCTGGCTGGTTTGTGAGGTCCAGGAAGGCAGGTGCTATGTGAAGAACAGTTATCTTTGCACTCTGTCACAGGGTGACTGGTCAGAGTCGGGACTGATTAACACAAAATGACAGTAAGTATGAGGATTATGCTTTCTGAAAACCTAGGTGTATGGTTCTGGGTTAAATAATGCAAGGTCTATAGGGGAAAATCAAGATATAGGGGGTAATTACAGTTAACACTTATGAAAGTCAAAATATATCATAAAGACCTCACAGTAAATGTCAACATTTACACATCTTACTGTGGTCACTACAACAGTATTAATTTCCATTTATCACCCCCTTCGGTTATTAGGAAATCTTTAAAATAGCTTCGTCCCACTCTTTCGAAAACCGCAATAAATGTGTTTGTTGCCAAGAGTGTATTTTAAGGACAACTCCCCCTGGTCCAGTGCTTCTGCCAATCCTCAATGCCTTTCAGCTGCCTGACTTAGACACCCCACCGCATCCTTCTGCCAATGGCTGTAATTTAAGTATTCTTCCGAGGATATGAAAGGATACACAGAAGTAAACCTGTGCTGAGGGAGAGACAGAATGCGAGCAGATTTTCCCTAAATACCCACTGAACAAATTAAATTCATTGTGAGCAAATGCCAACAGATTCAGCGGATGGCTCTGAACGAGCCGGCTTTGGTAAGAAGACGCAGGAGAAGGGCATGAGAAGGTACAGTACCTCGTGCAGGGGGAAAGCGGCTTCATAGGAGCCATTGGTGAGCAAGCGATTCAGGCCTGGAGCGACAAACAAACGCGACCCAGTTAGTACTGACTTCGAATCGTCACAAAGCTCAGGACAGGTGGAAGGGCTGCATCTTCTGGAAAACACCACCTGGGCTTTCAAGGGTGATTCAAGTCACTTAGGGGCAGTGAAAGTTTAGACATGCAGCTTTGCTGTCTGCTAGGACATTGGGATCCGGGGCTGGGAAGTGAGTTTTTTTTTTAAATTGTAGAATATGTAATTGTCAAAGACTGAATCTATTCAAGGCGTACAAGGTGATGATCTGATGTACACGTGATGATATCATGATTACCATGATGAGTTAATTAACACCTCTGCTGTGGGTTAGATCTAGGGGGCTTCTGGAAGGTGACTGGCTCACGGGGTGCACATGCAGCAGGGGATTCACCCATGGATGCCGTCATGGCTTAAAGCACTGCAGGAGGTGAGGTCTGGTTGGAAGAAGTGGGGGTCGCCCCACCAGAGCTCTTCTTTTTCATGGCTGAGTGATATTCCACTGTCTATGTATTTTAATGTCTTTATCCATGTATTTGTTGACAGACACTTTTAAGTCGCTTCCATGTCTTGGCTATTGCAAACAACTTTTTTTTCACCTGACCTCTTTCAGCAGAATTACTCTGAGATTCATTCATGTTGTCCATATCATCAGCGCATTTCTCTTTATGGCTAAGTAAGATTCTGTTGTTCAGATGTGTAACAACTTATTCATGGATTTTCCCGATGAGGGGCATTTTGGTTGTTTCTAGTATAGGGTTACCACATATTAAGCTGCTAATACTTCCTGTACAAAGTTTTGCATGGATGTGTGGCTTCAATTTTATTTTTAATTTATTTTTTCACAAACAACTAGAGGAGAATAGCTAGATTGTATAGCAGATGTGTCTCAACTTTTGAGAAATTGTCAACTTTCCTTAAGTGGTTACAGAATTTTACATTCTTATCAGGCTCTTCCCTCCTCAGCACTTGGTGTGTCGCCTTTTAGGAGGTGTGCAGGGACCTCAGCACACCTCTGATTTGCACTTCCCTAATCAATAATAACAGTAAAATCTTTTATGTGCCACTGGTACATCTGTGAAGCCTCTGTCCAAGTCTTATGCCCATCAAGAATTCTGACAGCATTAAGTTTTGAGACGCTTTAATGTATTCTAATAAAAGTGTGTAGTAAACACGAGCTATGAAAGCTTTTCCTCCTGGTGTGTGGCTTCTCTTTTTATTCTCTGAAAAGCCTTTCTCTGAACAGCAAAGTTTTAATTTTATTGCATCCCGTTTATTTATTTTGCTTTTATGAATTGTACTTTTAGGATCATGTTTAGGGAGTCCTCAGCTAACTTAAGGTCACAAAGATTTTCTCCTGTTTTCACCTAAAACTTTTGTAATTTTAAGTTCTACATTTGAATCTGTGGTCCACTTCAGTTGACTTTTATAAAGGTCCATTTGAACTCACGTTTTTGCTGTTGGATATGGGTTGCCCCAGCATCATTTTTTCAAAAGTCAAGTTTTTATCCATGGACTACCCTTTGAGTCTTAGTGAAAAAGTACATTTTCATATGTGTGTAGTTACATCTCTGGATACCTATCCTGTTCCACTGATCTGTTTGAGACTTCACTAATACCACACTTCTTTTTCTCTCTTTTCGTTTTTCTTTTCTTCCTTCCTTTTTCCCTTTCTCTTTTCTTTTTCCTTCCTTTCTCTTCCCTTCCTTTCCCTTCCCTTCCCTTTCCTTCCCTTCTCTTTCCATCCTTTTTCTCTTCTCTTCTCCCTCTCTTCTGTTTCGGTTTTTGTTTCTCTTCTCTTCTCTTTTTCTTTTCTTTTCTTCTTTTCTCTCTTTTCTTTTCTTTCTTTCTTTTTGAGATCCAGTCTTGATATATAGTTCAGGCTGGCCCTGAACTTGCTATGGAGTCCAGGCCAGCCTCAAATTCACATCAATCCTCCTGCCTCAGCCTACTGTGTGCTGTGATTACAGGTGTATACCACCATGCTCAGATTATACCACACTTCTTGATCACTGCCTGTTTGTAATAATTTTTGAAATCAGGTAGTATTAGCCATTGTTATGGTTGATACATTGTGTCAACTTGAGAAGTTTAAAAGTTTAACTGAGATACTCAGCAGGGAGCCAGGATCCTTATTTTGTAAATATCGTCATCCTGTGCCAGAGGAGGGCACAGTGATTCTGTGAGTGCTACACCTGGCCTGGAGGAGGCAGTGGCCTGTGTACAATAAAAAGGAGAAGAGGCTTGCTCTATCCTTGCTCGTTTGCTCTGCCTTGAAGTGCTGCCCCAGTGCCAGGCCACCCTGCCCAGGAGCCAGCTGATTATGGACTGAAACCTCCACAAACTGTGAGCTAAATAAACCTTTCCTTCCTTCATTTTTGGTGTTGGATATTTTGCCTCAGCAGCAAGAGAAAAGTAACCGAGACAGCCCTTAATTGCTGTTCTTTTTCATAATTGTTTTGGCTGCTCTGGTCCTTTCACTTCTCCTGTATTTTTGAATGAGCTTGTGAGTTCCCATGCACACACAGGAACTCTTTTGGGGGTTTGATGGTTTTGCATTAAATCTATGTATCAAATTGGGAAGAAATGGTATCTTAAGAATATTAAGTCTTCTCATCTGCTACTGGGAGTATATCTCTCTATTTACTTATGCTTTTAAAAATTTCGTTAGTGATGTTTTGGAGTTTTCAGTGTAAAATGTTTCTTACATATCTTTTGTCAGTTTTATCCATAAGTATTTGATACTTTTTGCTGCTACTATAAATGGTATTGTTTTTAAAAATTTTAATTTCGTACTGTTGCTGTTTTATAAAAATACAACTGAGTCTTGTTTCCTGTGATCTAGCCCATTTCATTTTTAATCGTAGTAGCCTTTTTTGCAGGCTACCTTGAAGTATCTATATAGATGATCATGTCACCTAATGATAAAATTGGTTTTACTTTTTTTAGTAGAAATGCCTCTTTCTCTTTTTCTTGTCTTATTTCACTGTTTCACTGACTGGTAAAATGATGAATACAGGAATATAGATGCAGGTTTTGTACATTATCTTAGAAGAAAAATATATTATTAAGCATAGTCTCAACTATGATATTGTAGTCTATTGAGTGTCTATCAGGAATGAGTACTGGATTTAAATCCATTTTCCATGTCTAGAGAGATGTGCGCACTGTTTTTTTTTTTTTTTTTTTTTTTTCTGTTTGCTAACATGGTCAATCATACTGATTGTTCAGAGAGGGACCTGACACCCAACCCTCCACCTTTTTTGTGATGCTGGGGATTGAACCCAGCATTTGAATTTGGGACATTTCTTTCTTTTTTCATAGAGACACATCATGGGATATACTTCTCTCTGCTGTTTAGAGTTATTCCACACTTTTGATATGTTTTTATTTTCATTCCACTTAACACACTTTATAATTTCCCTTTTGCTTTCTTCTCCACTTATTTAGTAGTATATTACTTACTTTGAAATACATGTGAATATTTCCAGAATTTTCAGTTTAATACTTTGTAATCAAATAACATATTTGCTACAACCTGAATCCTTTTGGATTTATTTATTTGCTTGTTTATTGCTCCACATGTGGTCTATCTGGGTAACATCCCATGTGCGCTTGAAAAGAGCATCTAGGGTGGTCCAAAGGCCAGGTAGGTCGTTTACTGATAATGCTATTTGGACCCCCTGAGCCTATTGAGTTCTTACCTACTGTTCTATCAATTATTGAGAAACTGGTTGAAATTTATGACTAACTATAATTTTGGATTTGTGTTTTTTCTCCTTATGTGTCTGTTAATTTTGGCTTCATGTGATTTAGTGTATAAAATTTAAAATTTTGTGTCTTCCTGGTGGATTAAACCTCTTTATCACTATCAGAGGGGTTTTCTTTACCACTGGTGACACTCTTTGTGCTGAAATCTACTTTGGGTGATTTCAGTACCTTTGCTCAAATGCCCTTTGGATCAGTGTTAGTATGATATGCTTTTCTCCACCCTTTCACTCTTAACCTATTTGTCTCCTCATATGTAGAGTACATTTTTCTTACCAGGCAGCAAAAAGTTGGGTTTTGCTCTTTATTCGATGTATCAACCTCGGACTTCTGGACTGAGAACTGTATTCCATCTGTAGTTAATGTAATTATTTATTGACCCACAGTAAGTCTGTGATAACAGTGGTTTCCATCTATCCCATGTGCTTTTGGGTTTTCTGTGGGTTTTGGACTAATTATATCTTATGATTCCATTTTATGCCTGTTGTTTTAATATTTATAATAGTTTTTGTTATTTAATGGTTGTCTTAGAGTTTATAGTTTTTCCTTCCATTCATCAGTCTACCTCAAGTAGACTGTCCAAGTAGTACCAGTAACAGTTCAGTAGTACTAACAGTCCATCACCCTGATGGTCACAGGCAGGAGGACCTCACTCAGGGCACCTTTCTTTCCCGTCCTGTCCTTTACTGCTGTCAATGTAAGTTTTACCTTTACATATGTTAAAAATCTCACACTGCATAATGATATTATTTTGGTTTAAGTGAGCATTATCTGTTACAGAGATTTAAATAACAAGAATAATTACATATTTTACAAGAAAGACTACCTTTACTATCTTTTAGTCGAAGTCTTCTGGTGATGAATTCTTTCAGTTTTAATATATCTAAAAATCTCTTTTTTTTTCACCTTCATTTTTAGGAACTATGTTTGCTGAGGACAGAGTCCTAGGTTAACATTTTTTTTCTTTGACTTTAAAGACACAGCTCTGTGATCATTTAATTTGATTCTTTCCAGTGAGAAATTTTGATGAAGTTATTTTTGCAACTTTGTATGTAGCATGTTTTTCTCCTTTTGCTGTTTTGAAGATTTTCCCCTTTATTGCGGATTTTGAAAAAGCTGACTGTGTATGTCTTAGTGTTACTTTCTTTAGATTTCTTATATTTGGTGTTTATTGAGTTTATTAGCTCTGTAGATTTAAGGTTTTCATCCAATTTGGAAGGATTTTAGTCATTACTTTTAAAAATATTAACTGCTTTTGTGTTTTTTTTCTGATAATAATGTCTGTTCTGAGTAGGTTCCACTGGGTGCGTTTTTCTCCCCCTTATGGACATTTGCCTTCTTACTTGTATGCCTGATAATCTTGTTGGTGGTCCCACTGATTTTTTTCCTTTGTTGGTCAATACATATTTTGTCCCTATAATGTTCTTGAGCTGGGGCTAACCCTAGGCCCTTGCGTGGGTAGGCGGTGCCCTAGCTCTAAGTTACATCCCCAGCCCTGGTAGGTATTAACCATGGTTCTCTGTGGGTGGTGGATTTTGCTGGTGTTACTGCAAGTTGTGTATGACTCACTAACCCATAAACATTGCACAAATCATCAGAGGGGTTTAGAAGCGGGAATCCCTTCCAGCTGGAAGGGTCACAGCGGACTTTACTGCGAGACAACATGAGATGTGTCCGACCAGAGCCCCTGGAAAGTCAGGAGTGAAGACGGTTTACACGAGTGGCGGTGTGACTGTGTCCCCGGCAGTGACCGTCCCCGAATGTATGTTCCAGGTGTGCTCTGATGTGCACTGGGGAGCTGTTTCCAGGGAGCCACTGTATTTCAGTGTATGCAGCTGGGGATTAAAGTAGTTGTTTTTGTGCTTTTTGGCAGCTGCATTGCGTTGGTGACGTGGGTCGAGCCCGCACGCGGGTCTGCTCTTGGTGCCATGCCGCTGCGTTTATCCCACGCTGGACGGAGGGAGCTGTTTTGCCGAATCTGAGTCTAGGAATTCACATCTCCAAACTGGTAAAGGCCGCCTGCGAAGATCCGCTCGCTGAGACCTCTGAGGTCCTGACCAATGGCTAACGCCCTTCATGCGTCCTTCCGGGCTGCCTCACCCGAAGGCGCCATGAGGAAGCCACTCAGGCTGCATGTCAGCCACCAGCCGGTGGCCTGTCAGCTCCGGATGCACCTTCAGCTCTGCTTTGCATGGCAGAGCTGGGCTCTACGGCTGTCCTCTGTGGGCCGCGGGCGCTGGGAGCACAGAGCGGGAGGGCCCTCTCTCAGTGGGTGCGGGGCGGCCAGGCGCACGGGCAGCTCCCCAAGGCTGAAGGCCTGGCAGCTCTTTGGGTGGCTTCACAGAGCACCCAGGGCACTGCCCAGCTGCATGGAGCTTCCCCAGGACGGCACCAAGCAGGGCTCTGCAAGCCCCCAAGACGCCTCCTCCCAGAGCTGCCCCTCCCAGGATGGTCAGAGGAGACATCTTGGTATCTGTGATTCTGTTCCTTAGCATTTTGCGTCCCCTTGGCTAGCTCATCTCCCAGGACTCCAGTGCCCTGTCATGGTTTATTATTTAAATTCAATTTTCTCTGTTCGGGTTATTTGTGTTTTTGTCTCCTCACTGGACCATAGCTGATAGAGGTAATTATTAAAACTATCAATAAAATTTTTGCCGGGACGGAGATGCCATCTAAAGCTTCCTGATATATAATTATCTGTTTAACAAGGCAGGAAATTTGGCAGTATAATAGGAAGAGTCTCACAGAAACGCCTGAAGTACAAATCGTGGAGGCTGCTCTATGGGGAGGTGATTGTGCAGAGGATAAACCTGCGTGTGCTAACTCATCTCTCTATCCGCATCGCCCTGGGTCTCAAATCCTGTAATGGTGGATGCACTGTGTCAACTTGAGAAGTTTAGAAGTTTAACTAAGGGGCTCAGCAGAAGGCCAGGATCCTCATTTTGTAGTCATCCTCGGCGTGTGTCAGAGGAGGACAAGGACACGGTGTGAGTGCTACACCCACCTTGGCAGCCTGTTTACAATACAGGAGGGAGAAGAGGCTGGTTCTCCCCTCTTTTGCTCTGGCTGCTTTTGCTGGCTGCTGCCTTGAAGTGTCGCCCCCGTGCCCTGCCACCCTGACCTGGAGCCAGCTGACTATGGATTTAAACGCTCACAAATTGTAAGCGAAAAAAATCTTAACTTTGGGTGTCAGGTATTTTGTTTCAGCAAACAGTGAAAAGAAACCAGGACAAGTACCCAACCCCTTGCCTCCCACTGGCTCAGGTCTCACCGATTATTGCCCCGATCTCCGTTAGCTATCCCCGTCTGCCTGTGCAACACCGCCCACTGTACTTTCTTCAGATTACTTATCCTAGCCATTTCTTCATTTGTAAGAACCTTCTCCAGGAGAGAACTGTGCTTATCTCTCTATCTCTGCCAGTGCCTGGCACGCAGTATGGACTCCATAAATACTTGGCTGAATTCAGAGCCTCCCCCATCCTAGAAAAATGAGATGACATGCGGTTTTAAGGAGGATGTTTAAGGGTGCTGCGAAGATGTGACACTGGTGAATTACCTGTCCAGGGAGTAGTTAGAGGTGTTACACACAACCAACAACTCTAGCATTGATAGAAACATAATGAAACTAAGAGAAGGAATTGAATCGCCAAGTGGCGAAGGCTACTTACCAATTTTGTTTTTCCCTTCTTCATACTTTATTCTTTGTAAAATATGATGCACAATTCTACTCCTCGTGGCATTGTTGAAGAAGGTGTCCTTGTTGTGTATGATGAAGCTGTGACACACACAGTGAAAACACAAGCTGAGGGTTAGTCAGAGGTAAGGGCTGCACCGTCCATCATAACGTGGCACTGCTCGGGTGGCAGAGTCTTCAGTTGGTCCTGGAGGGCACGCCTGGGGCAGCACGACAGAGCCCAGCGGTCACCCCTGAGCACAAGGCTCCCAAGTCTAAGTAGCCTCAGGTCACAGAATCTTAAGCATTAGCAGCAGGAAGGAGCTAGAGCGAAATGAAATTAAGACGCATAAAACAAACAGCAAACCCAAGTCTCGCATCTTGCTTTTTCTTAGTTGGGTCATTAAATAAATCCAACTAAAAATGCACGTTGCTTTCATCTCCTGTTTTCTCTTAGGCTTCCCATGTCACAACCACACGGATTTTAAGATCTGAAAGAGGCTTGGGTGGTGGATTGAGAAGCTAGATATCTAGGGCCGGTCTGGCTCAGGGGAGAGGGGAGAGGTCAGTTTCTGGAAGCCATCTCTGTCCTGTGTTTTCTCATGATTTCCCTGAACAGGACCCTTCTTCTGAAGCACACACTTAAGATTGCTTTCCTTCTGGTCTCCAAAGTTTGTCAAGGGTGTGTAAGTGCACACACGCACGCGCGCACACACACACACACACACACACATTATGCTGTCCAGTCAGCGTTCCAGGCCTATACTACCAGGTTTTCCAGTAACAGCGCTTCCGAGGATTGCTTGAAGCCTGAGGTGGCCATGTGTCCTCTTCCCAGAAATGTGACTCATGGTGGAATATTAGTGATGATAGTATCAGTGTATAAAGTGTAAGACGTATCCACCCAGCAAGCCTGACGCGCCTCCTATAAGTCGGACACCCCGTGAGGCGTATACATGTTGACACCACCACCCCAGACCCAGCCTAAGACCACCTCCTCCTCCAGCTGCACCTCTGTCCCCAGGATCCAACACTGCCTTCTCTGTGCTATGTCTTATCTTGCAAGCATGTCAATGTCCCGGCCATTCTGTACTGTATTGTCACTGATTTGGTTTCGCTTTTCCACCGGACGTTTACAGAGGACCCTGTGAAGCACTGATCACACTCTGCAGGGAAACAGACCCAGTCCCTGTCCTGAGCGGGGCGGGGTGCTGCGCACCTGTGATCCAGTATGTGGGAGACTGGGGCAGGAAGGTCACAGGTTTGAATCCTGTCTAGATGATTTACGGAGATCCTGTCACCAAACAAAAAAACAAAAAATAAAACAAGGGCTGGGGGTCTAGCTTGGTGCAGGGAGGCCTTGGGATTCCTCTCTGTTAGAAGCCAAACCAAACCAAAATCAAAACCGAAAAAAACAGTTAACAGTTACCTGAAAAAGATAACAGATGAAAAAAATAACAAGAGCTAACTGAGGTGGGGGAGACATAGAGAAAATGATCATGCTCGAGAAGGGTTGAATCAAACTCCCCTTGCATGCCTGTTGTCCCAACAGGCCCGTGAGCGCAGTCGGACAGGTCCTGGCCTCTGTGGCCGTGGGAGCCTGCGAGTGGTGTGGACACAGGTGTCTGAGCTTGCGGGCTTTACACAGGGCAGCCGCGTTACCCCTGTTTCTTCCAGAAGCTGGGTTCCCAGGAGCTCCCATGATGAGTGGATCCAAGTGGCCTGGAGACAAGACTGCTGGTGTGGGAACAGGGCTGGGGAGCTGAGCTGGGAGACTGGGAGACCACAGAACTTGAGACAAACCCTATACCCCCCCAGCTGATTCCCTGGGGCAGAGCTTTCCTCATGGCTTTACTTCACCTGGACTTTCTTACAGAATATAGCTATCAGAGAAAAGTCATTTCATTTGATGGATGGGACAGAAATGCTACGGGAGCAGATGAGGCCAGGAGTTACATATCATCTGCTCTCAGGTGTTCTGGAGGACAATTTATGCATCAGAGAAGAAGAGGAGAAAACCAAGAGTTGCACCAAGGCACTTCGGGCTATTTTATCCTTCTTTGCTGATTCACCTTGCTTGAGACAGGCTGTTACATTTTAATACCGAATAAAGATGCCACAAAGAAATAACACATCAAAAGCACATTTTGCCTCATGACTCCAGATGATAGGGGAAAGCTGATGAGCGTGACCATGTCTGATGAGACAATTAGGGACTGTCTTGGTTACTTTTCTCTTGCTGTTGGGGCAAAACACCCCACACCCAAAATGAAAGAGGGAAAGGTTGATTTAGCTCACTGTCTGTGGAGGTTTCAGTCCACAATCAGCCGGCTCCAAGGAAGGGTGGCGTGGCACAGGGATAACACTTCAAGGCGGCATCCAGAGCAAAATGGGGAAACAAGCCTCCTCTCCTCCCTTACAGTGTGCACAGGCCTCCCAGCCCCACCCAGGGCAGGTGCAGCACTCACAGAATCTCCTTGCCCTCCTCTTGCACAGGATGAGGATATTTACAAAGTAAGGACCTGGCTCCCTGCTGAGTCTCTCAGTTAAATTTCCAGACTTCTCAAGTTGCTACAATGTATCAACCAGCACAGCTGAAAACCCCCACTACATGGTCTTTGGCTTCCTCTCTCCTTACAGCACCTGCTCCTTCCCCTGAGCAGCTGTGACATCCTGGATACCAGGCACCGCACACCAGCTCCACGGCTGTGTTGCCCTCTTCCTACATGGAGGTCAGTGATGGCGAAGCTCTCTGTGGGAGCATGCAGTGAGCTCTCTGCGAAGCGGACAGCCGCTGCATGTCGTGGGCTGCCCACCAGTGATCTAGGCTGAGCCTTGACCCGCGGGGTCTATCGAAGGAACAAGCAGACAGGGCAGGGGCAACTCAACACGACCCACATGAGCTCCCTCAGTCTCTAACAACGCAAACGGTGAGTGCTTACTAGTCCCCGTGCACAGGTGATGAATCAGAGAGTTTAAGCAACCTGCCCAGAGTCTCTCAGGGAATAGGGGGCAGAGGCAGGATTTGAACTCAGGTGCCCACAAAGGCTGCCTTTTCACGTCCCCACGTACCATCTCCCCGCACACATCGGAAACTTCAGCCGCAGAGGGGCTCAGCCTGCAGTGCTCCTTTCCGTTCTTTCTCTGAGCCTCCGCGCTGGAGTGCATTTCAGTATGAGGCTTTGGCTCGACCACCCACCCTCATCCTGAGATGCAGCTGGAGAGAAGGGGGCAGAAAGCACCGGATCCAAGAGGAGGGAGACAGGGCTCAACATCAGCTCTGATTTTTCTTCAGACTGAAGACAGACTCAGTGGACCCCAGCCGGGGAATCACGAGGTGCTGGGACCATCCCTCTGCCTACCTGGGTCTCAGTTTCCTCATCTGCAGAATGGGAACAGCACTGTAACTACTCTTACAGACCTCGGGGAGGACGCGCAGTGCCGAGCCCACTGTCTGGCCCTGGAGAAGTGCCCAGAGCTAGCGGTCCGCATTTTGGGGCCTCCATTACATCACATCCGGACTGCCTGCCTGTGTCGCTGACTTCTCTGTGCCAGCTTCCTGAAGGCAGAGACCTGCATGCCGACCCGTGCTCCCACAGAGCACAGGACAACGACAAAGCCTCCTTCTGCCTGCTTTCCGGGGCTCTTCCTACCCACCCACCTCTTCCAGCCCGGCCGAGCCTTTCCCTCAACACTGCAGGTTCAGGTCCTCGCGCAGGAGTGGAGCAGTCTCTGTCTCCTGGTCACTCTTTCGAACGAGGAGATTATAAGGAGCAGTGGCATTCCCTACATCACAGTGTGCATGCTCTTAGCCATTAGCAGTTTTCTTCAAATGGAAACACACACGCACACACGTACACACGCACGTGAGCCAAACAGGTGTGGCAAACGTGCAGCCTGAGCCCTCAGTCTCTGGGCGGAGCTGCTCGCAGGCTTCGAGACTCAGCCGTGCTGGGCACAGGCTCGCGTGGCGTAAACTGCCCAGGGTCATCAAAATGACATTTTCACGACTTAGCCTCTGACCCTGCAGTGCCTCTTCTAGAAATCCACTCTGCAAAGGCACGTACCCATATACAAAGTGACACATGTACAAAGTGATGCATGGCATGGGCTGTCACAGGGACATAATTTAAATGAGTCATCAGTGGGGTATAAGAGAAGCACATTTTGGCACAACTCCACGGCGGAATATTGTGCAGCTATAAGGAGATGAAGAAGGTTCTGGGTAAATAGCAAAAGTCTCCAAGAGAAAACACAATCTAAAACGGCCACATCTAAAATGGCCATTTGTGCCCGCGGGGACTCTGTCCATGAGGGAGCACCCAGGTGTAAATGTGTGCACAGACACGTGTGCTGGTGCCTGCGCGGAATTCCTGTGGGAAGACACACACTTCTAGAAATAGCGGGTGCTTCTGGGGAGGACCAGGGGGTTGGGAAGGTGGGATGGAAAACCTTCTGCACACACTTAGGCGATTTTTAAAATCACGAGTCCTACCTGTTAAAAGAAGTGAAATGTTTCATGGAAATCTAAAAGGAAGGTACAGTCCATTCTGGGTGCGCTCCCCTCTCCTGAAGGGTGAGGGGGGGAACACATTGCTGAATCGGCAGAGGAGCAGCCGCGACCTCAGCACGGTCACGCGTCACCGTGTCCTACCCCCTTGGAGGGCTTACGTAAGTCTCCAGACAGCGGCAAGAAGCTCACACGCCACGGGATCTGTCCCTGACTTCCCACTCCTTGGTACGGGCCCTGGCAGGGGCACAGGGCTGCCTGCCTGCGTGCCCGCGTGTGGGCGGCAGGGGCTGGCCGGGTGGCTCTGGGGGACCCGCTCTGGGCGCTGGGCACACAGTGTGGAAGCCCCCTGGCTCCCCACTAAGGTCCCAGACTTCGGGTTCCTGAAGTTTTCACCTGGGGAGCTGGGCCGGGGGTCCCCTCTCGTCCGTGCTAAGAGGGGAGAAGTGGGCAGGGAACATGCCGGCTGCTGAGATTCAGCCTCCGGGAGTCCTATGTTCTTTTCCTCATGGGTTATTCCTATGGGCAGCTGTTCATGGCAGTGCTGCGAAATACTGTGACGTGTGGCCTGTTTGACAAGGAAATATTAGGCTTGTTCTGTGCAAAGAGCCGTACTTTGAGGGTATATATGTGTGTTATACATCTGTGATGTACAATCCAAAAACATGATGAATATTTAAATATAGAGATTATTGTAGTAAAAGGCACTTTGTCATTAATCCCTCGAAATACCCCCTTGCTTTGAACGCACTTGTCCCACTCTTCTGGCCACCTTCTGAGGCCGTTCTGGAGTCCTCCTTCCTGCGTGTCTTTACCTGTGTTGCTGAGGCTCCTCCAGTGTCCTGAGTCCACTCAAAAGCTTTGAGTGCTTCCTTGGTCACTCTGACTGTTGGGAAGGGCCAGAGGTGGCACAGTGCCAGCTCCAGTGCGCAGGCTGAGTGAGAACTCGCTGGTGTTCTGAGGAGCCGCCCTGACTGGATGCCTCCAAAAGACACCCCCAAAAGAGCACTTCCAGAGCTGCTTCAGAAAGTGGCTGGAGTGCCGGGACAAGCGTGTTCAAGCCCAGGGGGAGCCCTCTGAGGGGGGTTCATGGCAACATGTCTTTTAGCGTAATACATTTTAAAATGTAGACATTCACCATGTATGTATTTGATTGAGGAGGATGCAGAGGTGAAATTAATTCGGCTCCTCTCCTCAGAGAAGCCTCTATTAACAGGGAAAATGAGAAACACAAACTTCAGGCCTGGGAACTGGGGAAAGGTGCTTGTTAGTGTGGGGCTGAGAATCAGCTCACTAGGACGGCCAAGGACGGTCACTTTGAAAGCAGAAGACAGCTCTTTTCTTTTTCTAAACTTTTCTAAAAGATCACAGCTGTTAGGATCAGATTCCGTTTTCCTCACAAATTCATCTGCGGACAACTGCGGATTACTCTATTATCTGTAGTGAGAAATTTTCCAGATCGTGAAAACATTCTCCATCTTTGCCATCCAACGTGGCGCCCACTACTTACGCACGGCTACCGAGCACTTGCACTGTGGCTGGCACAACCACGAGAGTGGGTTTTAGTTTTATTTAACTTTAGTTGACTAAAAGCAAAACTTAAATAGCCACATGTGGTTAGTGGCTCCTGTGCTGACACCTTTGTATCTTCCTCAAGTCCTGGGTAACACTTAGCCACCGGCTCAGTGCCGGACTGTGACCTGCCGCCCCTCGACTGCAGTAAGCCGTGCAGGAGAGCAGGGAGTGGTGAGGCTGCCCTTGGGCCATGGGCAGTTGCCGGAAGACCTGGGTTCAAGGGCTGTTCTCCCAGGAAAGCCCCAGGGCCTTGGGGGAGGTCACTGAATATCTTTGGGATACAGCTGCTTATTAGGAAAACGATGATCACGATGCCTCCCTCGCCCAAGTAGAGTCCAAAACAGATCTCTGGCTGTCTACTTCTGTCAAAGGAAACTCTCTCTTCTGTTTCCTTCCATCTTAAAAACAGGGCACTGCTGGACACCCGTGTGACATGTCACAAACTTACAGGGCGCCCTGGACTTGCTCTCTCTCTCACATCCAGCACCCAGTCCATTCGGTTCCTCGAGCTTCTCTTCCCGGCTGTAAACTAGACCCAGGTCCCTCTCAGTTAGGGAACCACGGCAGCTCCTCGTCTCTGCGCCCTTTCCCTGGAGTCCGCCCTCCACACAGCACACATCATCTAAACATGAATAAAACTGGTCCTTCTGTTTAACTGTGCAATACTTGGGATAAAACTCCAATTCGTTTCCAAGGTCTACGCAGCTCCGCACGGTCAGCTCCCTGATGAAAGCAAACGCCACTCTCCGCTCCTCTCTTTGCTCAGTGCAATCAATAAGCAAGTGATTGCATTTGGATTTGTCCTCCTTGTCCCCAGAACAAACCCAGCTGGTCATTCACTCCCCAGGGCCCTCGCTCGTGCTTTCCCAGACTTTTGCTCAACTGGCTTCTTTCCAACACTTGGATTTCAAGTGTCACCAACCCAGCCCAGACTGTCATTCTGTGGCCCGTGAATCCCTCGTCTCCACCTCATCATCTCACTAGGTTCTGTAATTCTCCTTCATGGTCTCAGCGTGTTATTGGGGCAGAGACTGGTATGTTTCATCCCTTACCCCAGGCCTCACTTAAATAAATAAACCGTGTTCCATATGATTCAATGTTCTAGAAACTGTCGGATGGTAAAATAGACACATTTTGCCTTCTTTTTGTTTTTTGAAATCGGAGATTCTTTCAAAAATGTTTCGTTTTATAATTACGCTTCGTAGGTGTCCCTACTCCTGGGGGAAACAAAGGCAGTAAGGAAAGTTTTTAAGTTGAACTTTTACGGATATTTTATGGCATTTTGAGACTGATAAAGTAAGTACTTTAACGGGATGGAACCTCCAATGCTCTAAAACTTTAAGAGGAAGTCGTGGCTCTGTCAAGAAGCACTTAACTTTTCATCGATGGCTCGGTATAATTATTTGAGAATTATAGCCACATTATTGGCATTCATGTACTTAAGAAACCAAATCATGTGGCATCTTAGGACACAGAGTCCGAGCAGGAGTGCAGGCCCTGATAGACACTTCTCTCTTGGAGAGATGGAGGTGAAGCCTGCACCCCTGGACCCTAGAATTCAGGAGTGACTGCCATGTGCCACTAGCGCTCCCCTGGGAGTAGTGGGGTGCACTGTAATTATTCAGCACCAATCTCATCGATGTCTCTTGTAAGGGAAAATGTGGGGGAAAGGTAACTCTGTTTTTCTGTTTTAATTCGCAGGTCTCTGGCCACACCTGCAGAGCTGTATGCTAAGATGTTTGTCTCCAAGTCACCTGATGCAGAATAGGAGACCCTGGACTTGGAGCCCTCTAGGGGTCGGAATGAGTTTACGTTCTTTATGGGGAAAAGTGGACAAGATATAAGCAGAGGACACTGTGATAGTTGGCAGAGAACAGCTGCGATTTTTCTTATTCTCCTGATTCCTGGCTACTCCTCTGTGGCATGAATTTTTGTACCAACCTGCGTCTCCACCTCTTGAATGTGAGTAAGACTCGATTACCTTTTACTTTTCTGCTCCAGCCAGCTTAGCATCCTGCCCTAGGCGGCCCTGGCAAAGAAGCCCTCTTTACCAGGTCCCTAAGGCCAGCTCTCTAAGGTCAGACAGTGGCAGAGACGGTCATGCACCCGCTGGGCAGACAGTCATGGTCGTGTGTGGACACCAGGCAAACCCAGCCAAAATCCTGCCTGATTGGATCCAGCATAACTGCTAGAAAGAAGAATCACGTGCAAACCGGTGGCTGTGGTTGTAAGTCAGTACATTTTGTGGCACCCTGTCACACAGCGATGGGAAACTCTTTCGCGTGTTTCTAAGATGTGATAGAACATACAGGGAATGCTGCTGTAGTTCTCAATTATGCCACGTGGCCACGGGGGTGGGGAAGAGACTCAGCAAGGCGCACAGCCATGCCTTCCTGTGAGCCAGCAGGGGTGCAGGTTGGGAAAGCAGAGGAGTATGCACCCCACCCTCCCGAGGTAAGCAACTGGCTGCTTCGGAGGACTCAGGGTGAGATGATAGCAACCGAGGTGAGAGGAACAGCTTGATGCTTATGTTATTTGATTGACTTTGCAGGTCTGGGGCTGGTGGTCTGGGCATCTGTCTTGGTTACTTTTACTTTTCTCTCTTTGCTACAACAAAACACCTGACACTCAAAATGAAGGAAGGAAAGGTTTATTTGGCTCACAGTTTGTGGAGGTTCCAGTCCATAGTCAGCTGGCTCCAAGGCAGGGTGGCAGGAACAACACTTCGAGGCAGCAGCCAGAGCAAAAGGGAAAAACACGCCTCTTCTCTTATTATTCACAGGCCACGCCACCCGCCCCACCTGGAGAGCAGGTGTGGCACTGGCAAAATCTCCCCACCCTCCTTTGCACAATATGAGGATATTTACCAAGTAAGGACCTTGGCTCCCTGCTGAGTCTCTGGTAAACTTCTAAACTGCTTAAGTCGACACAGTGTATCAACCATCACAGCATCTATTTGGAGGAGGGCAGTGCCCATCCTGGCAGCTGTGGGCATTTCCTTCTGTCCTGTTGTTGAAATCCAGTGTTTTGCTCTATTTTACTGTTTGTTTTATTCCTGTGTCTGGTAACCTGAGCAACTATTTCGAAGATGACAATGTGCAATGTCACACAATTGCTAAAGTCCTATCATCTTGTTTTGAAAACCTATATAGCTGTTGTTTTTTTCTTTTGTTGTTGTCATTTTGCTTTTATTGTTGTTGTTTTTTAGGTTTGTTCTTGACTTATCTGCTTTTTTCTCTTTAAAATAAAAAAAATTATGCCACATATGCCTATCTTTTCTGAGGGTTGAAACTGTTAACTCACAATGCAAAAGAAAAGGTTAGTGCCTTCAAAACCAGTATCTCTTAATTAGAGTTTATATGGAGATTTCTTTTTTTTTTTAACAAGGAGAAGCAAGGGTGATATAGTTAACTGTCACTTCAATTTAAATTGTCCTCAAATTAATGGAAATCTAAGTAGGAACAAAGGAACCAATTAATCTTTTTATGCGACAAGGACTATTTTGAGAGTTTTCTGGGCTTCAGGCAATGGCAGTGTGAAAACTGACTTCATATCTTAGTTCACTTGTTAAGAGCCAAAGGATGAAAGATTATCAGAGCTAATACAGCATGTTCAGAGTTCTGACTGGCAGAGATTTGCAGGCCTCTTTTCAAGGATTGAGGTGATAAGCTACCGGAATATAAAGCACTGCGAGGCTTCTGTGAGAATTCAGCCGGTCCTTTCTAACTGTACTTCGTGGTATCTTCTTTGCCATCTCAGAGGTAAATATGGATTCAAACCCTCTTGCTCCTGTGCCTCCCGGGTAAGGACAGAAAATTAAACAATTGCATTTCATTTCTCTCTTTCTCAAAGTTCATGATAATAATAACAACGTGTGTGTGTGTGTGTGTGTGTGTGTGTAAATAAATAAACACTAAGGGAAAATACAGCAGCAATGAAGAGCAATGATGTATTGGATGTGCCAAGCTGGCAGACAAGTGGCCCCAGACTTAGGAGATCCAGAAAATCTGAATCTCCATCCCGCTCTCTGGGAAACCCAGAAGTGATGATATTTATACTACAAAAGCCAAATAAAACTTAGAACCTGAACATCGGTGACCGATACAAGTGGGCTCAGGGGGGAGCTAAGGTAAATACAGCTTGGAAGCTCCTTAGGAAGAAGGTAGCTCCCCAGATCTTCTCATACTCCAGCAGAAGACTAGAGGCGATTCTGGGCAGGTGATACGTTCTGAGACGACGGGTAGCATTAGGGGTGGGGCCGTCACGGTGACAACTGGAGGACCCTGAGAATGTCTGCATCCTGGGAGCTAAGACTCGCGCTGGGTGCATCCCTCAGGCTCTGCAGCATTGGCAGCCTTAGTATTCCAGGTGAGAGACCAGCAGGCTTCTCTGGGGCATCTGACCAGCTAAGATGAGAGACTGAAGGACCCGGGCATTGTAGACCCCAGAGTGAAAACAGCCAGCCGCTTCCCTACAATGAGACTCACAGCTGGCCGGTTCCATGTGGCTCAGAACTTCTAGCTCAGTTCTGCCCTTTCTATTCTTAGCTATGGACAGCCAGGCAAAGTTGACTTCCTATCTGAAGGGCCTGAGAGAAGAGGGAGAGAGTAATAGAGACAAAAGAGGACAAATGCAGGAGACATTCCCAGGGAAACTAGGCTCAGCGAAAGGATAAAACATCTGTAAGAATCATTACACTCAAGAGGCAAGAAGATACTGCAACTACGGAAAAAAAGCTCAAAATACGTTTTTAAAAATTGAGAACTTTTATAGAATAAACTTTGGAAATTTTAAAATATTAGAGCACAAATGTAAAACCGCAAGGGAAGCATTGGGAAATAAAGTAAGGAAAACTCTTGAGGGCAAAAGCATATAGATTAATAAGAAAGAGAAAAAAAGATAAGCATATTAAATGATCACTCCAGAAAGCCTATTATCTTAAAAAACAAAGTTCCAAAAATTGAAACAAACAAACAAGGAATGAATAATCTAAACTAATTCAAGAATTATTCAAGAAAAGTTATCTGACCCAAGAGATAAGCCTAGTCCCGCTGAATGCAAGTACTGAATAGCTGCTAAAATACAGGACCGTAAAGCCGCCACAGATACGTTAGTATAAAACTTGGAACATCAGGGACAATGGCCCCATCGTCACACAATGGGTAAACTAATGCTGACACCAGCTTTGGGGTGAGCTTTGTTGAGAGAATCTCCCTAACGAAATTAAAGAAGCAAGACCCTCAAAGTTCAGAGGGAAAAGGATTTTGTCTAGACATAATGAATTTTTGAGCCCAAGGACTTATGAACTTGTTTGCCAGCTTGAAGGGTTTAAAAATTCCCTCTCTCTCTCTCTTTTTTTTTTGAGACAAGGTGTCATTCTGCAGGCTGGCCTCCAACTCACAGTGACCCTCTTGCCTCAGCCTCCTGAGTTTTGCGATTGCAGGCATGCACTACCCCACCTGGCTTATTTTAAAACTTCCGAGCGCCTGATTATTTTTTTCTACCAAATAACACAGCTAGGTTATGTCTTATGACAAATAACACAGCTAGCTAGGTTGTATCTTATGACAACATCATGAAGGAATATAATAACACCTACTTTATTGCTTACAGACAAAATAAAACCTTTACATCGCTGGTGGGCATGTAAACTAGTACAGTCACCATGGAAATCAGTATGGGGATTCTCAAAAAACCTAAAACTAGAAATTCCCTTTGACCCAACAGCTATTCCCTTCTAGGTGTCCGCCCTACAGAGTTACAGACCTCGTATTACAGTGGCGCAGACATACCCACAACTCACAGTAGCGAACTCCGGAAAGCAGCCCCGCAGATGAGTGGATAAATAATATGTGGTATTTATACGCAGTGGAGTCTTACTTTGCATAAAGAAGAAATAAATGAGTCATCTGTAGGAAAATGGATGCACTGTGAGACCATAATGTTAAATGAAATAAGTCAGACCCACAAGATTAACTATCACGGGGTTTTTCTGTGTGGGAAACCCAAATATGAATACATTGAAGAGGAAAATGAAGGACAGGTAATAGGGAACAGTGAGACGGAACTTTTGCCAATGGGAAGTGGCCCAAGAGCTTGTGGGAGAGGAAGGAAGGGAAGGGGAAATAAAAAGACTTAAGACGTGCTCTGTACATGCGCCGGCCCCCCACCACGAGCACCATCACTATGCACTGCAAACTTGGATGAATAAAAATAAAAATCGAGGAAAAGCTTTTGTTTTGCAGGCACTAACGAACTGAGTTTAGAATAGAAACTTCCACAGGCTTCCGAATCCTCATCTTTCAAATGAGGACACAGATGCCTCTGCCCGAAGGACGTTTGGGGGTCAGGAGATAACTTCACACAGTGAGCTACACACGCATCACGCACGTAGATGGTAATTACGAGATTTCTGCCACTTCCATTCGGGTCACCGACCTTCATGGTTCAAACAGGCCCCAGAGCACCTAGTTTGCAATCGGACCTTGGGAAGGATTGTTCTTTCAATGAAGCATTTCTCAGACACACAAAAATGCACTGACAATAGCAGAAACACCTATGGACCCCTCAACTAGCTGCAAAAGTAAAAGTTCTCCCAGACATTTGGAGCCTCCCTGGGTGCCCTGTCCCCGCTGCAGTTCCCTCCCCCACAGGAAATAATCATCAGAGATTTTTCATAACCTCCAAGACAGTGTCACATTTTTAAAGCTGTACATGATCTTTTGCTTTCCTCTTTCTGCAGCCTGCATGGCTTGTTCAGCTCCAGCGTTCATCCATATTGATGCCCGGGGTCCAATCATATCCCTCATTGCTTAGCACACCACTGTATGAAACGCTGCAGCTTACTGGCTTAGCCTCTTGCTGCTGGTGATTTGCACATTTCCAATGCCCTGTCTTAACCAGCAGGGCTGAGGCCAAGCCTCGTGCCAAGGCTGAGGTGAAGGCATTTTGAGAAAATGTACACTGTGCTTACAGGTCTGAGCATATTTGTTTACTGCCTTTCTCTGAAAATAAGACCTAGCCAGAAAACAAGCCCTAGCATGATTTTTCAAGATGCTCGGAATATAAGTCAGCCCCACCCCCAAAATAATCCCCAGTTAGAATCCCCAGCCAGATAGACAAATTCAGTATGACCATTCAATACATCCGTTGCATTGAATTAGAAAAAACATTAACATACAATTAAACATAAATAATATTACTAGCATTAACACTTAAATTGGACTGTAAATTATACAAATTGAATATCTGTAAATACCCAAGCAGGCGCCCTTGGACAAGAGGTAAATGCTCACGTAGACGGGTGAACTTGAGACATCGGCGAGTGACCAAGTACAGACACAACTCGGGAATGACGTGACGTGAGGGGAC
>PVJX010008943.1:0-63166 GCA_004027295.1 Dolichotis patagonum | reverse complement strand
CCACAAGAATTTGCATGAAAGATATAAGCTCTTCTGGGGAAAAGCTTGATGAGGTCCTTGTAACCTCTAATCAAGTTTTGAAAATTGTATTATTTAGACCCCACCCCACACATATCCAAAAGATATGATTACATAGGGTAAGACCCTTGTTCTGCAAGGAAGGAAATTGCCAGAGACACCTATCTCACCTCCAGAGAGAGCCATCAGTGGTCTAGAAGGAAGTTGGTCATTTGTCTTCATAACGAGATCAAATCTCCTAGCCCAATTCCCAATTCTAGTCATCTTTCAACAAAAGAAGTTTCTATGTGACCTGAGACAAGTCATTCAGTTTTCAAGGACCTCAATTTGTACAGGCACAAAATAAGAAAAATCTAGAATTAAATATTAATTTTTCGTGGCACCTCCAGGATCCCAAGCTTCATATTAGCCCGGTATTACTTAAGAACTTCCTGAAATGATGTATGCTTAAAAACTTACAAAAGGCCAATATATAAACAAGTATTATCAACATATGACTTGAATCACCTTTACTTGAGTAGTTCTGATGTAACATGGGTTTATATCTTATTTGTATTTCAAGAATGTTGAAATCACAAAAAAATGTGAATGCCTGAGCTTGATGTATTTTTTAGTTTAAAAATGGACAAGAAACTTTCTCTGTAGATAACCAACAAAATTGAGAGAAAAATAAGTCATAAATTACAAAATAAACTTTTACATTGATATCTAAAAGCACATCTTGACATCATTATGGGGGGATGATGTAAGACATAAAGAAACTGTAAAATCAGCTGATTTTACAATGCAAAAACTTGATGCAATTAAGTTGGTAGCACATGTGTGCCAGCCACCCAATGTGACAGAGGATTGAAGGCTGGTATAGGATGTGACTGTATGTTCAGCACCATTCTGTCGGCAGTAATCCCTGAATTTACAGAGCTGCATAAGAAGCCCAGGAGCAAAGGCCTTGAGAGATGGCTGCTCCTGTGACTGTGGGTCTGTCCTTGGTTTGAGGTTGATGCTACATGTGGTGCTAATGAGAGTGGTAGATACTGGCCCCTGCGTCGCTGTCCTGTTTTGAATCTGATGATTGATTGCTCCCATAAGAGTGGAATACCAAAGACATGATGCATTGATATCCAAGTCAGGAGTCCACACCAGACTTTCCAGTCCCAGCATTTCCTAGCTAAAGGACCTGGGCAGGTTACATATTCCCTGATCGTCAGTCTCTGCATACGTGATAAAATGAAGACGTTAGGAGGTTTCAGTAATGCACTTGTGTGCATTATCTTCCATATATGGTTCTTAATATGCAAATTTAAAGCCCTCAGTTCTCTTTGTGCAAGAAGGGATGATCTCAGGCAACCATAAATAATACTTCTACTATAATTTTAATTGGTCCAGGAGGGGACACAAGATTAAACTGCTCAGCAAGCAAGATTGGGAAAGTACCTGGAAGCTGGGCCAGGAGCAGTAGCTGCTCTTCCTCTGGGAGGTTGTGAAATCCAGATGGCCTAGAGGTTTTGGAGCAAAGGTGAGATGGCTCTTCTGTCTTGCTTTGGGCAGGGCTCCATAGGAAGAGGACTGGCACTTTCCTTGTAGTTACTAGAATCTGTCAGATGATCAGGATTCCCATCTCCCACCTCAGTTGCATGCAGATGCAGGGCTCTTTCTCTGACTTACTCCAGCACTGGCCTCTCAGCCTCGCAAATAGTGATGGGTAATGTTCCAGTAAGTCAAGACCAATATTGCATGCAGACCATTAGATGGAAGCAGAGCTTTCTGGGTAAGAAACACCCCCCTGATTGCAACATTAGGACTTGAGTGGGAGACAAGGAATAGAGAAGCAGCCTGCAGGAATCCACCTTAAGTGTACATTTAAAGGGCAGTCACAGGTCACAGGCAACTTCAAACCTTGAGACAAGGTCTTAAAATCATGTTATACTATATTAAAATATCCAAAAGCTTGTTTTTTATTAGTAAAATGAGAAGATTTATCCACTCTGTCTCTGAATCTCCCCAGGCACATGAATGAAGCTGATCAATGGCCACCCCATTTATCTGGTCTAAGAAGCGTGGAGTTCACTGTAATCAGTGCTCTTGGGACATCATCTGAAAATCCTGCTTGGCCCCTCTGTAGACATAAGTTGGAGTCTCAGGGGCTGAAGTCAGTAGATCTGGGTTTTAAGTCTGTCGTACCATGTACTGACCTTGGGGATTTCAGCAAAATTTTAAACTCTCTGATCATCAATTTCTTCATCTTGAAAATAGACATAAATTAGTTCCTAGTGTTTGGATTGTCATGAAGATTAAGTGAGACGGTGTATTTGGAATGGTGCATAGTCCATAGCAGTCACTCAATAAATGTTAGCTGTCATCCATTATTATTGCCACCATCAACACTATACTATCATTACTTCTGCATCCACTGTGAGTTCCTTGTGTATGTGATTGGATAAGCCAGCGCTCCTGAACCAGTGGCTCCCTCAGTTCATCCATGCGGAAGGCCTGGAGTCCCCACTGCTACAGTCAATGAGACACAGGTAACCCAACACTTAGCAGAAAGATGAGAAAGAGGCTACTGAATCGGGGGGAAAGATAGACGGATCATAAATTCCCTTCTAACCTCAAGACAAGTAATCATTGAGAAACCTAACATTTCACACTTCAATCTTACCAAAATCTCACATCAGTTTTATGAAACTGGCATTATTTTCCCCACAGCACAAGTGAGAAATGGGTACTCAAGTCAAGCACTTTCCAGAAGTTCTAAGGAAGTAGAGTTAGAGCTAGAAGCCAAAAACTCTCTCTGAGAGAGATTTTTCTTGATGATTGAGGAAACTTTCAGAAGTAATCTCCCCAAATGGCATTAGAGATACTGCTATACATGGTTGTAGCCATTTATTCAACAAGCAAAATGTATCCTCCCAGTGGATATAGCCCTGTTCTTGGGCACCAGGAAACTGAATACAAATGGGAACAATGAAAGGAAAAGAAAGAGAAGAGGATGAAAGGAGGAAGAAGAAAAAAGAAAGCAATCTGACTGCAGTAGGGAGGGTGAGCTTATGTTCAGGGTGACCATTCAGATACCTATTGGCATTGGGCAATGCAAATGGACAAACTGGCAGAGAACAGAGTAGAGAAGTATATAGTGTTAAACCTACCCATTTCATGGAGCCAGGGTTTCATGGCGCCTTCTATGAGGAGATGTGTGGCTTCACCTCTGCACACACAAGTGTGGGCAGACTAGGTTTGTGGGCCTTGCCAGTCACTTGCTGAGCAACCTTAGAAAAGTAACTATTCCTGCTGAGTGAAGGAAACACCTCAAAGTGCCTCTAGACAGACCTGGATTTATGCATAGGCTCTGCTCTTTCTATCTATGACCTTGCCCTAGTCCTGATCTTACTAGGCCTTGTTAACTTCAAGGCTCAAACTCAACACCTTCCCTCTCCTCTTGTCTCTCATGCATTGTTATCCGCAGACTTCTCCATCTGCGGATGCATACCCCATGTTTCAGAGTCTTTGTCCCTGAAGAAGGTAGTAAGTTCACTTTTATTTTCCTTTAGGCTCTCTAGTCCTCAGTGTATTGGAAAGACAATCAGCACAGATTTCAGGCTAGTTCCTAGACCCTGTGGTCTGCAAAGCTCATGAATGAGGGATGCTGTTAAGGCATTCTCAAAGTCACCAGGATCCAACCAGAAGACTATGGTTTGCACGCATGACTGGGCCTCTCCCTGCTGTCCCGATGTTCACTCTGTTATGACCACTCAGTGAGAGTGAAAGCAAAGATGAGAAGATCACAGACTGGTGAGGAACCATTCTTGAGCTGCAGACATGGCCAGAAAGAGAAAGTGGACATTCACATTCCTTCCGAGAATTCTGAGAGAATTTATGGGGCAGGAGTACGGAGACCCTCAGGAGCATGGGAAGAACATCTCTGTGCTGTAGTTTTGAATGCACAGCCTTAGCATTATAGCTTCTGAGCCATAGCACCATAGTATTATAGGATCCAAAAACAGCTTTATTTAATCTTTGCTGTTTTGCTGGATCTGTCCAGTTCCCTCACACATATGGCCTTTTCCCTCAGGGGAGCAAAAAGTCCTCCAGTCACTTGCATTGAAGAAAAAGGCTCAGTTCAGTAATCAGTACAACAATCTCCTTGTTACGCCTCAGTTCTTTTAAAGTGAGCCTTCTTCCTTCCAGTAGCTGGCGCCTGGTCAGGGTAGCCCCACCTTGGTAAGCTGGTCTCAGGGTTGGAAGAAGGCTGGAGAGGCTGGGAGTAAATGAGGGGGCGGGCTATTTCTTGCTGGACCAGTCTCCTCGTCCACTGCATAGACGCATCTGGCTTAGCCAATCAGTGTCCCTGAAATTCTCTTAATCCAGACAAAGATCTCTCCCCTGGGTCATCACATGTGGCCCTTTTTCAATGTGTGCCAATTGAAGCTTTCTTCTCCCTGTCCTTTGTTCCCCTAGGTGCTCTATGCTATGAGCAGATGGAGCCAGCCTGGGCCTGCCCTGTCTTTCAGGTAGCTGAGAAATTCTTGTGCTGAGAAATTCTGCAAGACAGGCCATGCTTGCCTCAGCACCCTGCCAGTGTGGGAACCCAAAATCTTTCACCCCTTAGATTTCTTATGAGAGGGACATCAGGGCAAAGTGTCTCCCATGCTCTACAGTGACATACGAAGTTCTCTGAGTGTTCTCAGGGAAGTCTTGTCCCTGGGCACAACACCCCTGGGCACAGGTTGGATCTCGGAGCTGTCCAGTGGCTCCCTCTCAGATCCCTGAGGCCACAGTGATTCTTTTCAGGCTGAGCTAAGTGACCACCTTATTTGTCCAAACTCTGTTTGAAACTGTGAGTATTGGCCTTAAAGTTATTTTTGTTTTTGTTTTGCTTTGCTTTTGTTTTTCAGTCCTGGGGTTTATGCATGTGAGCTAAGTACCCTAGCACTGAGTTAAATCCCCAACACTTTTTAAAAAATTTATTTTGAAGCCAGATCCTGCTAAATTGCCCACACTAGGCTTAAACTTGCATCCCCTAGTTTCTGAGGTTGCATGTACGCACTGCCATTCCTAGCTCCAAAGATTTTTAGCAGAAACAAAAGACACAATGAGTCTTTCGTGAACCTCTGTTTCACAATAGCCTAAAACTGAGCAGAACAAAATCAAAAAAATGACTCATGGATTGATGTGATATAAATACAATCTCATAAGGAGTGTTTCATTTTCTAAACAAAGAATGTGCTAATAAAACACAACATGAACCACAGTCAACGTGGGGCAGTGTGTCAACAGGTATTTGTTATATTATTCTCTGTAGTTTTGAGATTTCTTTAGAAATAAAAAGAAGTCCACATAAAACAAGACAAAAAAGATGCTTATTTATTCCTTCATTTGTGACAATATTTATCAAGCAACTATACAAGTACTGTGTAGAATTCTAAGTAACCACTGACAAAGTGACCTTCGGACCCTACCTAAGGGAGCACAGGTCACTTAGGAGCTTTTAGATGGCACATACTGTTAATGCCATAGCATCCCAGCATGTAGGCATTTAATTTAAGAAGTGTGATAAGCAGAAAAGGACCCTCAAACCCAGCCCTGTCCATGTGTTATCTTTCGTGGCAAAGGAGACCTTGCAGATGTGATTAAGGATCCTGAGATGGAGAGATTTAACCTGGTTTATCCAGGTGGGCCTGATGTACTCACCAGGGTGTTTTAAGAGAAAGAGGTAAGCAGGAGAGTCAGAGTCAGAGGTGGGAGCAGAGTGGCTCAAATTACTACCCTGGAAGCTACAAGGGACCACTAACCATAGACAGCAGCCTGCACAAGCTGGGAGACACAGGAAATGACTGACGCTCCCTTAGCGCTTCTGGAAGTAACCCAGTCCTCCACCACACCTTGATTTTACCCCAGTGAGACCTAATGATGTCCAGAACCCTAAAATGATACATTCATGTTGTTTCATGCCTTTAACATTGTGGAAATTTGCTACAGCTCGAATAAGAGACTAAGGCAAGCAGTTTCAGTTAAAGTCATTCAGCAAAGCAAGAGCAGGGAAAGTATAAAAGAAAAATAATATGTAATATAAAGATTTTAGCTGAGCATGGTGGCACATGCCTGTGATCCCAGCACTTGGCTACATGGTGAATTCAAGGCCATCCTGAACTACAGATGACCCTGTCTCAAAAGACCAAACAGAAAAAAAAAAAAATTAACTAGGCCAGCAATTTGCTTTGGTCCACTTTGCCACCAATAAGGTGTGCCTCGAGCAGGCATGCAAAATGGGTTACTTGATGTTTTCCTATACAATATTTGGTCTCAGTTGTAGTGTAAGCATCTTGTCACACTTATAGCTTTAGGGGAGTTTCAGATACAATGACAACTATCTGCAACTTCCCTGAGTTTAGAATTTAAGCCTTAGGTGAGTGACATGATTTTACTGGAACTGAGGGGCAGTTGGATTCAATGGTTATGAGCTTCAGATGTGGAGTCAGACAGACCTGACTTGCGCCCTTCCTCTGAAATTTACTAGACATGTAACCTTAGACAAGCTACCAAATTCCCACTGCCTTAGTTTCTTGATCTGTGAAATGGGTAAATAATGACACTATTTCCTACTTTGCAGTAAGGGTTAAATTAGATAATGCACATAAAGCCTGTGCACATAGTAAGCTACCAGTAAATGAATGTAGTAGTAAGTACAACTTGAATTATTATTGGGATTATCTCTGCTGTTGGAATAGCATTGTACTCCAAAGACTAATTTGCCTCCGAGACAATATGCCTGCTTCCAGTACGCTGTATAAGCTTATTATTAATAAGCTTCTCAATCCGGTTTGTTAAGTAGGCAGAGTCATGAAAAAAAGTGGATCCTATGGGGAAAATAATGAAAGGGGTCCTTGGTTATAAAAAGGATCAATATCAAAGATGTTATTATCCTACAAATATGATACACTGACTCATAAAACAGGAAACTCATATGCCCAAAGACAGCTTCTCACCTTCAAAACACAGTAATAATGCTGATATCTTCTTAAGGGGATGGCAATGAACATTAAAAAGTTATAGATTGTGATCAGCAGACACCCCCACGTATTAAATGCTAAACAAATACGGATAGCACTTGTGTAATTCTCCTCCAAACCCGAACCAAATGCCCAGGCTTTTACCACTGCACAAGGCTCCACGTGTCTCTTCTTTGAGAGAAACTTTCAAGGGACTCATTTCTGAGTTTCTTGTGGGAAGCTCTATGGGAATCTCCAGATCAATATGTCTTCCTCATGGCGGAGTCAAGGCGAGGTTACTGTCTCCTACTTGGCTCAGAATGTTCACCAGACCTGGCCCCAGATCACTCAGGATTATCTCCACATCTCAACTGGAAAGGCAAAGATGTGTCTCCATCATTGTTTCCTTACAGCTTGGGGTTGGAGACCTGAAGGAAGTATTTTGTTAAATGGCTAACTCCCAATTGGCCATAAAATTGAATTATACACATAACCATTTAGTAGATAAGAAATATATAGACCACTCAGAGCAGCTGCATTTAGCATAAGGACACATTGCCATTGTTTGCTCTATGTTTGCCAATGCCAATCAGATGAAAAAGCCATTAGTTATCCACAGTTTAGAATGTGAGGAGTCTACGTCAGTCCTATTGGTCATCATGTTATGCTTGAGTATTTAATTAGCAACAGCTGATTTCTCTGTTTGGTTGTATAAGAAGGATATTTAAGTTTAGAAAGATGGAAAAATTTTTTACGTTTATTGTTTAATTTGTAAAGCTCATTCTCGGGATTTCTTTCCTTTTAACAACTTCCTTTAAGGTGTCAAGAGTCAAAATGAAAAAATATAAACTAATCAAAAATATTAATATATCCCAGTGCTTGGGAGACCAAGGCAGGAGGATCACTGTAAGTTCAAGGCCAACCTGAACTACATAGCAAGACTTTGTCTCAAAAAAGAAGAAAAAAAACCAACATAGACATAACCTCCTTAGTTGCTATTTTTGATCATAATTAAATACATGTTCATATCTTAAAATTACATATGCATTTTAAACTATTATCTTTCTAATTTACAATTCCAGTTTTTATCCTGGGCATTTCTTAGCTTGTATTTGGCAACAAAAGCAACATTTCAAGTTCGACACATATCTCCTTATATACCGCTGGCTGGATGGGGCAGACAGCAGGGTCCAGAAGCTTCTCCTCAGCCCCACTGCCCTCCCCCGGCTCCATGACGCCCTCTACGTCTGGGATACTACTGCCTGCTTCCATTCCCCTTTTCCTGGCTCCCTACTGAAACCCTCATTTCACCTGTCATACTGTTTCATTTTTCCGAGATAGTGTCCAATTACCTCTTGAAACAAATATACAGAAAATGAAATTTTTAGAAGCGTTGCATACACAAAAAGTTTGTACTCAGTAATCATACCAGAATTCTAAGTAGGAAATAATTCCTTTGGAAATTTGGAAGCCTCGCTGTATTGTCTTCCAGTTCCAGCATTCCCACTGACTAGTTCAGCCTGATTCTCCCTCTGATCTGAGTCTTATTCCTCTCTAGCTGCTCTTTTGTCTTTTTAAAGTTGTTTTAAAGATAGTAAAGTCCAACAAGACAGAACAAAGCGAATTAGAACAATGCAGCAAAATTGGTATAGAACTTCAAAGCAGGATACCAGGAAAATAGCAATAGTCACCATAGTATATCTTGTTATCTTCATAATAGTTGTCCATTCCATCAGGTATAGCAAAATTAAACCAAAAACAAAACAATAAAATCAATCAAAACAGAATATTGAATAGAGCTAAGCAATTAATCAGAACAAAGCAAAACAGTGAAAACAATATTGGCCTTCAAAGACAAGATAGAAGGAAATGCCCCATATCTGCTATATTGCATATGGTCATCCTCCCAAGAGATGCTCAGACCGCTGGCCCCAGGCCTGCATAATCAACCAAGCAGTACAAGCATTTAGTTGCTTTATGTACCTTGGTTCCTATCAACTCAACCTGTCCTCCGAACCATCCAGTTGCTTGGGGGTGGGGGAGCACAGATGGTGTTCGAGCCCTGGTAGGCTCACAGAAGGCACTGTCCAACTTTTCTTTCTCTGGAACCCGTGCAGCTTGTGTGGCTTACTAGGAAGGCTGGCTAGTTGATTTCTTGGTTGGTCCCCCAAATCCCAGCATCCAGCTTTTTAATCTTTCCTTTGTCCCCAAGTTGTGAAATTTCAGTGATGTGTCTTCAGTGGATATATTTTTATCTAGGCAATCAGCAGGCCCTAAATCTCAAAATGCAGGTCCTTCAATTATGGGAAACATTATGGAATTATTTTATTGATTTTTGTCATTATCATTTTCTGTTCTTTCTTGAACTTACCATTTAGATGCCGAGTCTCCTAAATCCGTCTTCTGATCTACTCATTTTTCCTTCATACTTTTACTCCCTTGGTTTACCTTTTGCATTTATTTATTACTTCATTTCCTAAAGGATCTCAATTTTATCCTCCAGTCCTTCTTACAAGTATTATTTCCGTAAAAGTTTTTCTTTTCACACTTTCTACTCCCTGCATGGATTCCACCTTGCCCCAATCCCCTTGTCTGTTTCAGTCTCTGTCTTCATGCTAGTATCTCTCCTCTAATGCCAGAAATAGAAACTTGGTTGAGTATGCAGGTGGGACTTTTGCATGCAATTGTTAGTACAGGAAAACTGGGGGAGACAATGGTAGGAATCTCCTGATTGTCCTATTTACTCATTCTTTGTGAAACTAGTCAGATTAACTAGAGTCCCAGAGAAGATCCTTTCAATGCCTTCTGGGGGACAGGGGGTGGAATTATAGTCCCTAAAATGGTCCCTAACTTCAACCTCAGAACCTGTGAATGCATTGCCTTACATGTCAAAGAGACTTTGCCACTGACATTAATTTCAGATCTTGAGTTGGCTGGATTTTCTTAGACCATCTGGTGAACCTACTATAATCCCAAAGGCACAAAGGTCCTGATAAAAATGAAGCAAGAGGTTCAAAGTCAGAGATGGTGATGTAACTACAGAAACAAAGGTTAGAATAAGGAGCATGTGCCTCAGAATGTGGGGAGCCTACACAAGCTGTAGGAAGACCTAGCCCTGCACAGTGCCCTGATTTTAGCCCATTGAAACTGATTTTGAATTTCTGACCTTCAGAACTATAAGATGAAGTTGTATTTGGTTGTTTGTTTGTTATCTTTTTGACACAGGGTCTCACTATGCAGTTCAGGCTGGCCTTGAGCTACTTTGTAACCCAGGCTGGCCTCGAACTCATAAGGAGTTCCTCCTGCCTCAGCCACTCGAGTGCTAGGCTTATAGGTGTGAGCCACCACATATGGCCAAGTTGTATTATTTTAAGCCACCAAATTGGTGCTAATAACAGCAGCAGTAGGAACTTAGTGCAGCCTGCTGCTTGGATCTGACAGTAGGGCTGGTCTCTGCTTTCTGTGTGCAGATTGTACTCTGCATCCTGGGATCCAGAGTAATGAGCTACTGCAGATATGCCCAGTGCCCTTCAGTCCAGAGCAACTCCGTTGAACACTTACCCTCTCCTTTTTAAAAGCTAAGTCTCTAGTTTCTGCCAGCTTGTATGTGTGTGTTTGGGGGGGGGGACAGTCTCCCAAAAATGTGAACCAAGAAGGGGTTCTGGTGATCTAACTTCTCTCCATCCTTTGCACCACAAGTTTAGTGCCTTTGCACCACAAGTTTAGCGCTTGAAGTTACCAAGTCCGGAGCCATTGGCCCATTCCACGGTAGAAACAGGGAAGGCTCGAAGCTTCCCCCATCACCGACTCAGGACCTGCTTTCTAGTCTTTTGTCATCTGCTGTCAGTTACTCAAATGCTGTTGTTATCTCTGCTCCCCTTCTCTCTGTCTGCATCAGCCTGTGCTTTAGAAACAAACAAGCAAAACTCTTTCTCCTGTAGTTTCAGTGGATTGCTCAGCAAATAAAACTATGCAGTGTGCTCAACCTGCCACTTTTGCCAGGAAGACATCATGCTTCCTCCCACAAGTCATCCAAGCCCAGGGGAACCCTTTGGGAGAGCTTGTGTTCACACCTCCTACACCTGCCTCTCACAGTGCCACCCTGGGTCTCTGATTGCTCTGGAATGTCTCTTCTGCATGAGTTCTTCCCCTCCCTCCTTCCTCTTATTTATGTCACACTTGCTCAGGGCTGATTCAGCACGATGCTCCAGAATAGAAGTTAAAATATTGAACTCATTCCCTCCTGATTGGTCATAGCTGTTATTCTTAAGCCTGCCAAGTCCTCCCACTGATGCCCTGGCTACCAACGGTGCTCCCTGACTGAATTAGTCAGCCCCAGCACCAAAGCAAACACTATAGGCTGGGTGGCTAGAAAAAAAAATTTCTAGAGGTTCTGGGGGCTGAGAATCCAAAATCAAGGTGCCAGTAGGGCTGATTTCCTCTGAGGCCTCTATCCTTGGCTTGTAAATTGATGTCCTCGTGCTGCTTATTTTCAGTCATCCCTCTACCCAAGAGCCCCTGGTGTCCCTCTGTGTCCCTATCCCCTGTATTTGTAAGGACATGGTCAGATCTGATTAGGGTCCATCCCAGGGCCTTCATTTTAATTGAACGACACCTTTCTAGGCCCTATCTCTAAAGACAGTCACATTCTAAGGTATAGGGAGTCAGGGCCACAGCATCTGAATGGGGCAGGGGTCTCACTGGCTCTTCCTGATTTCTTGTGTCCTTGCCACATCGTAGTTGCATATCTGGAATACCAGCACTGAACCTGCCACATTCTGAATTTCTTACTGGAAGCCTAAGTAAGCTGAGAAACCAGTCCTGCCAAGACAAGCAAAAGCTTCATACCCTTGCCAGGGAACAGAATAGAAAACCATGGAGCCGTTTGTGTTTGGTGGCATGCCTTTATATCCTCATGGCTCAAAGTATATTAAAAGAAAAATGGAAACAATACATATGGTATACATGCATTGTATATGATTCTAAAATAAAAATTTTCTGTATTTCCTTGAAGATTCGGCTTACTTCTATGCCCTCTTCCAGTTTCAGTTAGAAAAGACAATGGGAAATCTTTCGACAATGACCCTTCATACCCTATTAAGTGGACCTTAAAAAATGTGCTCAGAGGGTAGAAACCCTAATGAGAGAGTGTCTGACAGTGGATCAAAGCAGAGGCTCTGGAATCAGTCAGACCTGCATTTAAATTCTGCTTCGACCACTTATTAATCGCGTGGCCTTGAGCAAACTGCTGAACCTCTCAGTTTCCTCCTTTGGTATACTATCAGGAGGCCCCTGCGAGGAACAAGTGAGGAGATGAGTGTACTATCTGCACATGGTGTGGACCTCAGGGCAAACACTGGAGCAGGGCTCCCTCCCCCCTCCACAGGGAACCTGCAGAGAAAGTGGATCCACACCTGCCTGCCAGACCCCACCCCACCCTCTCCCCTCTGCTACTGGCTCCCAAGCCCCTACCTCACTAGTTTCTTAATAAAATCCTTCATCCCTTTTCACCCAGTGAAGAGGATTTGTGCAAATCCTATGGTGTTAGATTCTTTTGGCCCATTCACTCCGCAGGTTTTACATCTGAAAGACGGACAGTTTCCTTCAGTCTTTCTTGGGGCCCTCCGAGGTCTCTAGGAGATTAACTTCTGGCTCTCCCAGCCCCTGCCAACTCCCTGGGTGTTGGGCTGCTTTTTAGGGTCTCTCCACTCGCTCCTGAGAAGTTATAGGTAAACTTGCTAACAGCGGGATTCAAAAAGGAATTTAGAAGGCAAAGAAGAAGAAAATAAACATTTACTGAACACTGTTTTTAATCTGCAGGCTCCAGACATCAGTGACCTCCTCACTTAGTGCTTCCCCACCACCCGGAGCCTTAACCAGGATCCCTCCCATTTTACAGATAAGGAACCAAGAAACTCTAAAAGATAATAAAGCTAGTGCAAAGCTACACTGAGAGGAGAGCAAAGTTTAAGGTCCGTGATCTGTGAGACTGAATTCAAGTCCAGTGCTCTTTGCTGGGGATCCTTCCGCTCTCCCTACAACTTCTCACACCCCTCTGCCCTCTTTGTGGCATCCCTGGTTTTCACCTCTGTAGTACAGTGTGGAGCCCTGTAGCTATGCCTTCTGTCCTCAACTGTTTCAGATAAGAGGGTACCCCATTCTTCCTCTGCCAAGCACATGGTAAAGCTTAGCATGTGTCTTAAACAAGGGAAGAGTTAAATGAATGGTGCATAAATAAATAATTATTGGATGGCATATTTATGAATAAATGAATTTGGAAACAGTTGAATGAATGGGTGGATAGATACACAAACAATGCCATGTAAGAAAACATGATTGCTGCATATATGCAAAAATGAACGCATGCATGTTTATCAAGTGCGTGGATCACCTGAGTGAATTAGCAAGTAAATGAACAAGCAGTTATAGAAGTGAACATGTGCAATATTGAGTCAATAAATATATACTTCAATAAGTGAATATTGAATAGGCAAATGAATATATAAGAGTAGATAAATAAATCAATACATAAAGGAATTAGTGCAAGGATAAATGAATGAATACTGACTAGGCAAAAGAATGCATGTATACAAGAATAAATGAATGAGTGGAGGAATGTCTTCTCTTTTTCTCCTGGACTATCCTACCAACTGATTGCATCCTGTGGTCAGAAAGCCTAAAATGCCAGGAATCCGCCTTTACACTGGAGATATAGTTCTCGGGCAGGGCTAAGGTCCACCTGTACAAAAAGAATATTTCTGCTCAGAGTCCCCTATAGCATCTGCCACTTCTCCTGAGAAACAGACTCCAGGTGGTCTTCAGTAGCCCGCTGTCCCCAGCAAGTGGCAACTGCTCCACAGAGGGTCAAGGCACAGCTAGTCCCTTCCTGCCAAGTATTCCCTTTGCCTTGCTCCTCAGACTCACACCCTGCACCCCATTCCTACCTCAGCCCAGAGCACAAGCAAGCAACCACAGACAAGAAATTAATTCTTAGCATCCAGGAACAGACTCCTGTAATGAAGAGGCTGCTGCAATATCTTTGCAACAAGCAGCAACCTACATGTTCGATTACAACAGGTTGAGCCATTCCACATTCCCCAGTGCCAGGGCTCAGGGAAGAAGGGAGGGAAAAACAACAGCACCTAAACACGACGCAAGAATACGCACCTCCTGATCCAATCAGCACATGCCTGCTGTGGTCCCACCAGAAAGAGCTGCAGCGTTTCTTGCGGAAGGGCCCTGAGCCCTGGCTGGCCTGCTTGCCTGCTGGTGAGCAGTGCTTTTTTTGCTCCTTTTTCTCTACCACTTCCTACGGAGCCACAGAGGGTTTTCAACGACTGACACCTTCTCCCCTGTCAGCTCTGGGAACCAATTCCTTCAGGATTGTGGCAAGGGAACCGGTATTTCAGGTTCCCTTGGCAAGCCCCCAGGACCCTGTCTCCAGAGGATTGCCCTTCTCCAGGACACCAGCTGATCAACTTGTGAGTGAGAATCCGCACCTTTCTCTTTCTTTGCTGCCACTGGGTGGCTTTTTCAGAGAGGAGACGTAGCTGGGAGAAAAGGCTAGACTGGGAGTGAGGGATGCCATGTGTTCAACAGTACCTGCTATGTTCTGGTGCCAGGGGAGCAGAGGAGAGCCTTAAGAATGAGCACTGACCACTTGTGATATTCACGGGTGTTATCGCTGGTCTTAATGATGCAACTTTTGAGTAATACCTGCCACTGGGGACACATGTCCGTTGGCCTCAGACATTTGTCAGTCTTTGGGTTAAGCATCTTAGCTTGTCCCTGGACTGGGATGAATTGTCTTCTGTCGTGGCTGAGGCGGGCACCTGGAGGTTGCTGAGCACGGTCTGTGCTGTGGACCTCGGGAGGTGTAGAGGCAGCACTGTGTTTACAGTAGCACTTTCCCTCTCCGACCCTTGTTTCTGTTTCCATGAAGGATGCTTGAAAGTATGTATTTTTATACAACAAGGCTTTGAACACAGCACCAGGAGGGTCTATATAGCTGCATTCCACCCCCCCATTCCGTTTGACAGTTTGTTTGGGATGGGGGCAGAAGCCTGCAGAAGCAGCTAGGGAGAGACCCTGGCCTTAGTGACAAACTCAGAACAACAGCCACTGGCAAAGATAGTGATGTGCAAATTACTGATTTTTATTGGACACTTTGGGGAATATAGTTGTTTGTCAGGAAATGAAAGAGAATGTTTGTGCTTATAAAATTATATGGAAAATCAATGCAGTGTTAAGTATATTTTTCAGTTGTTTGAGTCAAGGACTGTTCTCTAGCCAATTCTAGCAAGCTCTAAGGGAGGCAGGGATGTCCCAGAACATAGAGAAAGAACTGAGCAGAAAGGTCGAGCTGCTGCTTGCTGCCTCGTTCCTTCATTTGGGAAAGTGCCTGATGAGTGGCAGGAGCCTGCAGAGCTTTAAGTGCGGTTCCTGGTCCTCAGTTGTCAGCAGCTGTACTCAGGAATGGGCTGGACAGAGCGCTTTAAAGTTTGGACCAATTTCTAGGGTTTCTTTCCTTGTACTCCAGTTTAGACACCCTGAATCCTGAGTCTCTGTCACAATCAGGATGACTAGGGGCAATTGGAAGTTCCTGAAAACATTTACAAATAGCGAGACAAGTGTTGTACAAGACTTGAGAGAGAATGGCAGCCTAAGTTTCAGAGACATCTCCAATCAGCAGAAGTGAGGTGCCTGGTGACCCTAAGAGGTACCTGTTGGTCTGTGCAGGCCGGATGCCAGACAAGGATAGACAAAAAGGCACAGGCCTAGCTAGGCCTCGACCCCTTTGCAGAGCAGTTGACATTGCGTTACTTCTGAGGACTGCTGACACTAAGGAATGAGTCAGAGTAAAATGCCAATAAACTACATTGAATTGTAATTCCAGGACTCTGAGAGGCTGAGGCAGGAGGATTGTAAGTTTGAAGCCAGCCTGAGCAATTTAACAAGACCCTATCTCAAAATTTAAAAATTAAAGAGAGGGGGGGATGCAATCCCCTGTAAGAGAGAGAGAGAGAGAGAGAGAGAGAATTAAGACACTTTTAACAAAACTCCCACTTCTGACTACAAGTCTTTTACCAGATGATATTATAATTATTTTTAAAACACCTGAGAGCAAACATGCGACACTGCCATCCCCTTACTGTGTGACATGTAACAAATTAATGTCCTATCTGGACTTGGTGTTCCTTTTCCTATGTACCCTGTTATAAAGAGCTAAATATGTCTTCCTCCGTAGTATGCTGTTTAACCCTATGATGAGCAGGCCTTGCTGATAGTGGAAACAGTAGCTTGGTGCGATGCAGGTGTGGACTGAAGCAGATGCAAGTTTCGTTCACATCATTTACTGCCTGTGTGTTGTAAGCTGGCTACTTACTTTTCCTGTGCTTCAGTTTTCTCATTAGAAAAACAGGTTTTTGTTTACTGGTTTGCTGAAGAATTGTGATGAGAATTAAATGTCATAATGCACGTTAAACTTTGAACTCAGTGACATTGCAAAACGGTGAAGAACTAACATTTTAACAAAGTATCATAGTACTTACACACTTATAGAAATGGTTGTAAAACTAATAAATTCCAATGATTACTTACAAAGACCAAAATAGTCCTTCTGTAACCATGACAGGTACTACCCAAGGACATAATTTAAAACGTTTTCAAGATAAACAAAGCAAAACAGAACACTGGTTTCAAATTCTGGATTTTTCTACTATACGTCAATCAGTTTCATCAGAGACAGGAATAAAGACAGAGGCCTGTTGGAGAATTCCACATCATGATTGCCACAGGAGAGCTTTCGCATAGTGCTTAAGGATCTGAACCTTTGGCTATCGGTTATAATGCTAACAGTTACTATTTGAAATACATAACTAAAAAAATAAAGATTAAAGAAGAACAAAATTCAAATATGTTTGCAACTAACTCCTCGATACTTAGGCACTGCTTTTCCACAAGAAAGCTTCTTGATGTTCTTACATCCATTCATTCAGTCATTGTTTTCTAACGTGATGGGTAGAGGTAATTAAAAATATTATCTGGATTTTACTCAAATATTAGAAGTTTCTCAAAGTTTTTGACTGGGTTGCATACACTACTCCAATCATTTCTTCCAGTTTTAGTAACAGAATTTCCCTGCCAGAGAACCCTAAAATTTGGAGGTGAACAGTTGATGTCTTAGTCACCTTCATGGCTGAGATGAGCTATCTGATACCTTCAAATAAGAGGAGAGGTTTATTTTGTCTTGCAGTCTGCAGATGTTTCAGTTCATAGTCCACTAGCTCCAAGGCAGACTATGAAAATAATTTTGGTAATTTTAGAAAATTGTTATATTCAATAATGACCCCTTTTCAGAAGCGTGTTTCTACTCATGGAGTCAAATAATAACAACTGTGTTTCACTTTCACCCTTCAAGTGTTAGTGGGCTCAGTGGTAGAGCACTTACCTGGCACAGATGAGGTCCAAAGTTCAGCTCTCAGCACTGCAAAGAAAACAGAAGAGATGCATTGTAGTTTACTGCTGCCATGTTGCGCTGGCAGTAACCAGTCGTGCTCTGAGTTAAGCCTTATTCTCGGAGGTCTACACCCCTGCCTTCCTTTCCCAGGGTGTGCACAGCAGCTCCGATGTGTGTGGGGCTGTGAAAGACTGGGTCTATGTCTAGGTTTTCCCGTTGGGGCTCCAATGCAGGCTGTCTACGTGTTTTCTTTCTGATTTGTTCATAACACTTACTGGAATTTTTTATTATAAAGTTTATACTTAGTCATTATAGACTATGCTACAGTTAAATAGAAAGAAGGGAATAAACACCAGTAATATCATATTTCCTCCACCTAGAAATAATGACCATTGCATATGTGTGAATTTGCTTCATCTTTGTAAATCTGTGTACCAGGTAAATTTTAAGCAATTGCGATTATATCGTACATATATGCCTGTGGGTATATATGCAAATCATGAGCATTCTCTGTTGTCTTTACAACTGTTTACTAATAACTATGTTTTTCTTGCATAGTAATAAACATACTTTAATTTATTCAGCCAATTTTCTTTTCTGGGTATTTAAGGTACCTCTTGACACAATTTTGTTAATGTAAATAAAGCTTTAATAAACATATACAATTTATGTTCTCATCTTTGATTCCTATCATACAATGCCAGAATTGGAATAAATATGTTTTAAAAATCATCAACTTTAAAAATTTTTACAGGCAAGGAAATGCAAAGCTGAATAAGAATGAGAGGCAGTTTGTGTGTATTGAACTGCTAAAAGCAAAATCACTTCCCTCCCACTTACAAACATTGGAAATTGTCTTTCTTTTTCACCTTTGACATATGGACCCACAAAGACTAGTCATTTAATATTATTTTAATTTATATTTCTTTGATAAGCAGTGAGATAAAGCTGCTTTCCATGGTTATTAGCTGTTTGTACTCTGAATGTTCTGTTCACATGCCTTGTCTATATTTCTACTGATTTTTTTCACTCATGAAAGATCCATTCCCTATTAAATATATTAGGCCTTTGTCACTTCTATTAAAAATATTTCCTTGTTGTATTTGCCTTTTGATTTTTAATGAATTTTTTTGGTGTGCAGAAATGTGTTTTATGTAGCTGATCTACTGTTGTGAGTCTCTCATCACGATCTCTTTGTGGTTCTTGGAAATATTTCCTCAGCAGAGATCTTATACACACTGTCAGCATTTCTGGTTTTGTTTGTTTGTTTTGTAATATAAAAATAGAGTGTGAGCTGTGGCAAAGGATGAGGCTCTTGGATTTTTTCTGGAGTCTCTTTCCACCTCTTGCATCATGAGGACACATGAAGTGGTGCCTTTCAGAGTGCCCCGCTGTTCTGGAGAAGCAGGAGCGCGGCAGGGGAGCAGGTAGGATCTGCTACAAATCTGAGAGCACTGATTTCACTTCAGTACGGCATGGGTGTGTTTCAACTGCCATGCACCAGGTGTGACTTTAAATGCTAAGAACTGGGAAGTCGTTTGGCATCGGGCCTCCATAAATGCTGATCCTGGAACATAAGTCTGAGAAAAGAGGTCTGTGTGTCTTCTTCAACGAGCCTCAGCTGCCGGAGAAATATGGCTGTGGTCTCAGGTGGCAGATAGGAAACTAAATGATTCTGAATTAGATCTTTGCTTTGGGTCACATCTGACCAACTCTATTTCCTGTGTCATTCTGAGGCAATGGTTTGTAGCTTGGAGCTCTGTACACTAGTGCATTCTGCACAGAGGGGAAATCAGGCTCCCTGAGCAGCAGCTTGGCAGAGGATGTGGAACTGCACAGGTCCAAGTCTGACTCGGTACTGCCACTGCTAGTCATGACCATTGCACCTTAGTTTTCTTGCCTATAAAATGGAGATAATTAGAGTCAGTTTGCACACTTATTGTGACTAGTACAAAGCATTAAACATAGCAGATGCTTAGTGCATGGGAGCTTTGGAAACAAATTGCTACCAAGTGTGTCTTTTGGATCCCAGATTCTCAAAACAGAGGGACTGTGTATGTGCCAGACCAGCCATTGGGTTTTTGTATGTTACCAAACTACAGAGACTTAATCTTTTAAACAACTGAGATTATAGTGTGTATATGTGTGTGTGTGCATATGTTTATGCACGTCATGAGGATTTTATCACCACAACCATTTATTAACAACAATTTTGTGCCTATATAGTAATACATATAAAATAATTTATTCAACCAATTCTAAGCAAGAGATCCTCTTTGTTTTGCAGTATGACTTCTTTTCTTCAGATTCGTGGCTGTATAATATATGGAAAAACTCTATCAGAATCACCTTCCATTGTATTGATTTGCCTTGACTGAAAAAATGAAATCATAGAAAACAAAAAACCTCAAAAATAAGGATGGCTTCATAAATAGTATTCCGGGCCCTTCTAATTGGAAACTCTTCAGAACTTCCTGTTTTTCACTGATCTGCATATATCTGAGTAGAGTTTGCACATGTGATAATACCAGTTCAGTATGTCGCTATAGTTACTTTATTGTAGAAGGCATGAATTATTAAATCTCTTCTAAGCCAATGTTTTAATTTTTTTGTGGCTGAATGAATGAGGGAGAAATAAGTAAATATAAAATAATCGCAAAGTAAACTTTTCCCTCTTTTTCAAGAAGCTACCAGGCACCAGGCACTATCCCAGTCTCTGAAGCAAAACACAGAGGTGTGAGAATGGGGCAGGGTGGCAGGGAGCACTGGTGCCTGAATCCATCACCTTCAACAGCACTGGAGAAAAGGTATAATCGTGGACATTTCAATGATGCTGTCGGATTTAAGTAAAAATTCAATCCTTTCTGCCTCCTTCTGAGTGCTTTAAGGAATAGTGTTATAACCTTAAGTATTTATAAATTTGATTTATAAGACACATGTGAAAGGCAGTAAATAAAATTTAAAAAATCGAAAATGAAATGTTTAGAGTCGCTGCCTAGAGGTACAAAGTGAAAGTTCAGGATTGGCAGAGTGTTGAGGAACAAGCAGATCTTAGGGACCAACGCTCCTCTCTCCAAATGCTGGAGAAAACTCCCTGGACACGTACACACCCCACCAAGTGGGTAAAAAGTTCAATGAAGAACTGAACTTAATTCATATCATCACTCTTTGTATAACCTAAGATAAATCTTCTAATTTCTTTTTGAACCTCAGTTTTCTGACCTATAAAACAACCCCGATCTCATATCCCAAGGATGCTGGGAGGACCAGACTAGAAAAGGGAGTGAGGGCCTTTTGCAAGCAAAGAGCTGAGCCCAAGATTTGCTTCCTCCAAGACACTTTTTCAGTGGCAAAGTAGGAGTTTAGTGTGCATTGAGGCCTTCGTCTTTGGGTTGTCCCTGGGTCCTTCCAAGCCATACCAATGCTTATCTTTTCTTCCTATCTACACACATTTCAAAACAGCAAGTGAGTAGGTGGTACCAAATCATTTGACAAGTTTTAACCCAATGCAGCAAACCAGCCCCATGAAATGATTGAATCCATGTAAACAGGAAAGTGTTATTTGAAGACGAAAACAGGTTGTTTCTTAGAACACTAAAAAATCCGTGTCGTATTATCTATCATATCCTTGGCAGCTCAAGAAGCCCTTTGTTCCTTAGAGACTAGAATAATGTATTACGTATAATTTACCCATGAAATTATTATGTTGGACATTCTAAGTTTAAAAGAACCATCAATTCCGATAGTGCTTAGACATTCAGGCATTTCAGTTACTTTAAAAAGACTGCAGTGTGGCTGCAAAAACTTGAAGGGAGCCCTCTGTTCCTTGTTTGTACCTGTTCAGGAGCAGCTGGCAGAAAGCTGAGCCCACCAGAGAAAATCAGCATCATATGGGAGAAAAGAAAAAAAGAAAAAAAAAAACCTGGATTTTCTGTCCTCACAAGTGTTGAGCAGATTGGGCAAACACTTATTTTCACAAATGCCGATGTGGGGGCAAAGTGGAAGGACAAAAAAATGCTTTTCTAGAGATAACTGTTTCATTGTGGAACCTGGTTCAATCCACCTCACTCAAGAGTAAATATTTCTTCTGACACATAGCTGCAAATTATACTTCCCCCATCCCAGCCCACCCTCATCAAAAAATTTAGCAGTGCAGAAATGCTTCCATATGCTAGAAGCTGTTTTCCCCATTTTTGCTGAGGGGGAATAAAGAAAAATGAAGTTGAGTTGCCAGTCTGCATATACGAGTAAATACTTGGCTGCAGCACAGATAAATGGAGGAATAGCAGCCCTCAGAGTTAACTATAAATAACTTCCCCAGCCTGCAGGCCTCAGCTCTGTGCTTGTGGAGGTTTTGTCACAAAATGGCCTATTAGCAGGAATTTGATTATAATTTACATTGGCTATAGGAGTGCTCTAAGACCATTAAAATAGGGCTCAAAGATCTTGAATTTGGAAATATTTAAACAAGGAGTCCATGTATGGTAGACAAAAATCTGGATTCCTAGTGTCTAATCTCTGCTCTGTCCCTAACCAGTTAGGTGATCGTGGATATACCAGTACATCTCTCTGGGTCACAACATCATCATTGAAATTCAGAGACAATAAAATATCTACATCACAAAATTGAGTCAGAAAAATTGCTTTTATTACCTATCTACTCCCAAATAGAGGTCTATGATGTTGCTGGTACAAAAAGAGCCAGACTACCTGAGAGTAACCCTTGACTCTACTCCTTTACATTAAAGTCAGATTTTGTGGCTCTTGGCTTCAGCTTTGTTATCTGGGCTACAGAATCATCAACAATAGCTGTTTCCTATCACTAAGAACATCTGCATATGGAGGAACCTGGTAAACTATCAACCATCACAAAGGAGCCATGTCCACTTTTATCCTCTATGGGATCTTCAGTGCCTAGCACAGTTGTTGGAACACTGTAAATTCATCATAAATATTTGTGGAATGAAAAAACAAATAGTGAAAGTCTTATTGTACATCTCGGTAACTCATAACTCAAAATAGAACCAGGTAATATGTTGTTTTCAACTAGAAATCTCTGTGCAGTTCAGAGTGGGGCGAGCTGTTACTTGTTTTATCTTATCTCCAAAGTAATATGTTGCTGGTTTTGTCATTTCTCTTCCACTCTGAATTGGAAATGGAATCAGAGAGGGAGGGTGTATAGTGGCATACCAGCCTCATGATTTTCCCAAAGAGACATGGCTAGTAAGTAGAAGAGTTACAAGTGGAATTCAGGTCAGGCTAACATGAAGCTCTCTCTTTTTCCTACACGAGTATATTTAAAAACTTCACGTTCGGCAGTTATCCAGAGCAAGCCCACTTTTGGAGTAGGTCCTGGAAACTATTGCCTTATCTGTGAGTGTAGAACCCACTGGAGGAGAAAGGACAGTGTTTTCGGCCTTCAGCGCTCCACACATTGCCCTCTGAGATGATAGTTGGGTGTTATTCTATGTGGTTAGAGGTAACAAGCTGTCTGTGGCCCAAAATTGGGGAATTATTTTAGGGGAATATCAAATGCCTGTCTGGGACAACCAAATCACACATTATAATTGTGATAATTCCCTGATCAAAAATTTTTCTTGGTGGTAAAAAATTAACACATCCTGTCCTTGTATGTCCCATATCTTTAAAAGCTGAGCAACCTTCCAGAAAGATCTGATCTCAATTTGATATCTGTAAAGACATCTTGAAAGGGGGGCTGGGGTTTTAGCTCAGCGGCATAAGCACCTGCCTTGCAAGCGCGCAGCCTTGAGTTTGATCCCCGGTACCCCCCCCAAAATAAAATAAAATAAAAAATAAATCAAAAAAATCACCAGTCCTCCTGCCATACCCTAAAGTCCTTGGCAAATGGGTCCTATCTTTTCCCTTTAACCCCCAGACTTAGACATCTCTGTAGATCTGACTAGCGAAGCCAAAACATTTATTTCCATTAGAAAGTTCTGGCAGCTTCCCTGTGAAAGCCTGACTGTTTAAGAGGCTTCTCCATTGGTCATTGGCATGGTTTTCTTCTCTAAGAGAAGAGAGCTTATTTCTTGTCACACGTGGGTTTGCACTTTAAAATGTGCCGCTTGTAGCGGTAACATCTCTTCCTTTCATCTAATTAATGGCTATCACGGGTAAAGTACAGCACTGTGCTTAGAATTCTCTGCACAGAATAATTGCTCCAGATATATGTAGAGACTGTTATGGAAACATATAGTAATGGGAGTTTTGACAATACTGTGCTTTAAAAGCCTTTTAAGAATACCATGAGCGCATCTTAAAAAAGCAGTGTGAAATGAGAACTTTAAAACGCTAATATAGCTGTAAAATGAAGCTGAGTATTAATCCTTGTCCATGGTGGACAATATTAGTTTAATCATCATCCTCCTGTTCTATCTTAAGTAAGTTTATTCATTTGTTTCAAAATGTATTTCTCAAGCATACACTGGGCATCAGGCATACGGTAGTCAACAAGATAGGAAGTCGCCACACTGAATTTCCAGAACCACAGGGAAGAGTAATATTGAATAAGCAACTAGTAAAGCTGAATACTAGTAAAAAAGAGGCACATATAATAATCAGGCTTGCAAATATTCTTTTTTGAGCCTGTTATAAGGATGACCCTCTATCCTATTCTGCTTCTCCATATCAGATGTCCTGCCCAGCTTCCCCGTGAGGAGAATCTTCAAGACACAAATGTTATCTCACGTGTGTTTTCTGCACTGTGCTCCCAGAACGTGATTCAAGCCCTTCTGAACAAAAACTGTTTAATACCTTTCTAAGGGTCTGGTTCTGAAGGAACACTCTTCGGGTCTGAATCAGAGTTCTTCAATGTACTAGCTGTGTGGTCATGAAAAATTAAATATGTTTTGGCCTCAGTTTACCCATCTAGAAAATGGAGGTTTATAAAAATATACAACTCTTAGGATTATTGAGAGGAATAAATGGATTCATCACATAAAAATTATTTTAAATGGTTCAAAATAGATACTAAGTTCTAAATAAATACTGGTTCTTGCTATAGTAGCACTGATTAATGCTTTGTATTAGACATATGTGCTTAGTATATCTACCATATCATGAATTCTTAGATCTTAAGGTTCTTAATTTACCCATCCCTTCATTTCTAGCACATAGTATGGGGTTTGGCATAGTCAATGCTCAAGCAGTATTTGCTGAATGAATGCAAGATTGATGGATTCCCTCTATATGGTGAACCTACTGTATGCCCAGAAAAAGAAAATTTAGGTCAAAGCATTTTAGGAACTTAGCTTATGCCCTCTATAAATTTTGTTTTATTTCTTACAAAATAACAAGAGGAAAAATATGCATTATCTTTTAAACAATCACTTGATGTGCTTCATGGCTCCTTTATTTAAATGCATGTTTTCTTTGGGTTCCTTAGACACCATAGAAAATAACTGACACTTCTTTAGATTCAGCCATCACATTCTTTGAATGAGAAAACAATATCGTTTCTCTTATTTTAATTATGCCAAGCCACATGCATGAGGGTCATACAGCACAATGCAATTTTATTTTGTCAAGTGCTTGCCATCTCAGGCTTCATCCCTGAAATTCAAGTTAAATAATAAATAATACAACACAAGGTGTTTGGGAGGTGGGGCAGAGGGGAATCAAAGGACCTAAACGAAAGAGGAAAGCTATGAGAACAGAAAACTTATAATCAGATTTTAGGGAACCTCTATCTCCGTCCAGCTGCGATTGTTTTGTGACGTTTCACAGAGAGTAACTGGAATGGGGATGTGGTTTAGCAAATGGCTTAAACAATGGCTTTGATTTCATGGTGATGACACAGTTGCACTGCATTTTCTGCTTTGCTTTGGAGCTCTTTATATACTGTGCAGGGCTTTCTATTTAGAAAGACATGTCAACAAACAAGATGCTGTCCCCTTCCATGTTGTCACAGGAGATATGAAGTGGCAGTGGAGAGTTCTGATAGGCACTTTGGATTCCCCCCATATCCTGGAGTAAAAGAGTAAGAAGCCTGAAATTGCAGTAATGACAGTGAACATTTATTGACAGTCACCCCATGCCAGGCATTATCATAAGTGTTCCATGTATTCTATTTCAGGGGATCAGCAAAGTATAGTCCATGGCCAAATTCAGCTGGAGCCCATTTTTGTATAGCCTGAAAACCAAAAAGATCTATATTCTTAAGAAATTACTTTTAAAAACAAGAGCAATAAATATTAGAATACATAACAGCGATCTTATATGACCTGCAAAACCTAAAATATTTACTTTCACTTCTTTTACAGAAGTCTGCTGAGCTGTGCTCAGGTTCATTAAAATAGCCCGTGAATAAATTGGAGCATTTCTCTCTCTCTAATTCAGACATTGGGTCTTAGGATAAGTCCTCAGCATGCCTACTACCTAAGACCTCAGTACTTATGAGACTTGAGGAACATATATCAGTGACATAGACCCAGGAGGGGCTGTGACAGTGTAGGGGCACACACTCCTTGGAAAGTAAAGCTATATTTCTTTGTGAGTCATGCAATAGTAAGCACCAGAGTGTAGATGTCTCCTCAATGTACTGATTTTTTTCCTTAAAAATGATAAATGTTTATAAAAATGATAAATGTTAGAGATGGGGTGCACAGCACTACCATATCTGATCCATATACACTGTGTTCAAGTATTGAAATATCACAGATACGTGTGATAACACATGGTGATGTGTTAGTTAAAGGTAAAGAGGCAGCTACAATGCTGTTCCAGCTAGTGGTGGATCAGCAATACTGAATAGCCCAGCTCTCCTGATCTTTTCAGCAAAGTCAGGAAACCACATTTTTATTTAAACTTCTATAATTAAATGCTAGCAACTGGCCTGAAGTTTTAAATACTTGATGAATTAAGCAAACCAACTCAGTAGTCTGAAGACAACCCCTGAGTCTGCAATTTGAAAACTCTGCATATTTTTGTGTCTCTTTTAATGGTACATATTTTTCACCTTACATTGAGAAAACTGCGGATTTGAGAGGAACTAAGACGGCAGAGCTAGCACGAAGAAAAAGTAAGTCACTTGACTTTACCTTTGCACTTGCTCGCTTGAGCCTTTCCCTAATTCTAATTGATAGAAAATACAGTTGATAAGTAGAATAGTTTTTATCGATTTATCTAAACCTCTATTAGGTAACAGAATGTTACACCTCTGAAAGATATACCTTAAATATCATCTGGAGTTCTACTTTTCCTTCTTATGACATCAGAGAGCTTTGCTAAGTTGTTCAAAGTTACGCTTAAGTAAGAACAAAGAGGAGGTCTTTAGCCTCAGTCTTACTCTGATGCTGTCCCTTGCCCCATGGTAAATTTGAAATATTTGAAGTACCTCTTCAAAATCTCCTTTACTATATTTTGTGTCAACCCAGTACGTGACTACAGTTAAAACTGAAATTCACATATGGCTGCATATGTCTTGTCTGGTAAATCAATGGACTACAGTGCCCTCTTCCCCTCCAGGTAGGTATTTGGCTTCAGTGGACTTGCTTTCAAGGTGACAAATTCTAGCAGAACTGACCCAGAGTCCTATGAAGGATAGAGGGATGCAGGAGGAGAGAAGTTATACTTTCCCAAGTCAACAAGGCTACAGGCAGCAGCAAATAGATATCCTTACACAAAGGCACCCTCTAAAACCTACAGCACGAGGGGAAGGCTGCCTGGGGTGCAGGTGAGTCTAATTAGGAGACAGGCTTCTTTCCACTTCTGCAAAGATTACAGCGTAACTGTGCATAAGGCCAGAGGAAGGAGCTTGGTGTTTTTATACACTTATAGGTCTTGCGTGTTTGCATGTTTATATTTTCCAGATCACTGGGAGTTTGAACTCCCAGTGTAAAATGTCATGAGCAGACCTCAAAATAGTGACAATGTGATTGTACCCCTCCACTGACTACGAAGTTGGCGTCAAGTAATGCAAATTTGTTCCAAAGTCATAGTGAGGCCTGTGATTGAGTATGAGATATTCTGAGAGCTCCTGTGGCATTGTGTAGTAAAGAACAGAGTGTCTGCAATTCTGGTTCTACACATGAAACAAGACAGCTATACAAGTAAATCACTATTCTTATCATTTCATCTCTATCCTAGGGAAACCAGAAAGACCCTATAATCTTTGGTCAATGAAATTGGATTAAGGTTAAAAAGGTATTAAGAAACAACTAGTAGATTAATAAAGCATACTCTTGGATGTATACAGTCCTGACCTCATTCTCTCTGGTGCTACTCCTCTGTTCTGCCCCTCAGTTGCCATGAACTAAGCAGATTTGCTCTGCCACACCCTAACTTGTGATGTTCCTTCCTTGGAACCAACTGACTATGGATTGATTCCCTCAACACTATAAGCTAACTTAAAACTTTTCCTGCTGCAAGTTGTGAGTGTTAGGTATTGTGTCTGTTATGGTTTGTGTCTAGATGTCCCCCAGAGTCTCATGTGGTCATAAGTATTTATTTATTTTTGAAAGTGGCTGAATCTAGAGTATGTGATTGATTTACAGTGCAATGTTGACATTAATGGTGGGAGACTGCTGCATCAGCTCACTGATTGGATTGGCACCACCCTAATCCAAGTAGAGAGGATACAATATAAGGGACAGAAAGAGGCTTGTCTTGCTGTTCCTTGTTGCTTTTTCTGTCTTCTGCTGACATGAACGGTTTCCCCTCGGCATGTGCCACCCTGCCTTGGAGCCAGCCAATTATGGACTGAAATGAGTATAAACTGTGAGCTAAACAAACTTTTCCTCCTTTAAGATTGAGTATCAGATATTTTGTCTCAACAATAAGATAAATAGCTAAGATAGTGTCCAATAACAGGAAAGGTGACTACTACAGAAAACTGGTACCAGAAGTTGGGTTGTTTCTGTGACTGTACCTGACCATGGGGTTTGGAAGTCTTTGAAACTTGTTTGTGGGGGCTTGGTAAAGTTTAAAGATGATGGCTACAGAAGTTCTAGAATGATGTAAACAGATCTTGATAGGTGGTTCTAATTGGAAGTCATAAGATCAGAATGCTGATAGGAATGTGGACAGTGAAAGTCAGTCTCAAGAACAAAGACTCTACTGGGAGTTGGAGTACAGGCCACGCATGGTACATATTGGCAGAATGTCTTGTATATATTATATTTGAACTATGTCCTGAGACTTTGTGGGAGACCAAGATTAAGGGTGGAAGACTAATTAATCTTGCAAAGAAAATCTCAAAACCACTCAATATTCAGGCTATGATGTGGGTGCTTCTGGCTGATTTTAGCCAGATTTATACTGAAAATTGGAGGGAAAGAGTAGGCAGAAAAATTTGAAAATCATTAATTTTGCTGGAGAAGGAACCATGCGTAAAGTTGGGGCCAAAAGAAACGTGGTACCAGAGAGGTAAGTGCCATTAAAAAGAAATTAAGTACTTGGTACCAGAATAAGAAGAAAGTAATCTTGTGGGTTTCTCAGAATTTATCAAGCACCTACCCATGGCAGACTCAAGGGTGCTAGAGTGTAAAGATTTCATGTGAGAAAACAAACCCTGGGACTCCTACTCAAGAATGATTCCTAGGAAATTGGTCACCTAGAATATATTTCACTGTGCACACCCATCTACGCACTCAGAGGCTGCTGCAGACATGGTTCAAAGGGCTTCAGCTATTGCAAGAGTTGGAAACAAACTTTGACATGATACACATGATTCAGATTTTTACCAGCATGCACAATGCAAGAGCTGTCAGAAAGATTTCTATGCAGATTTCAGTGGAGGACCTGGGAGGCCAAGCAAAAACCTCTGAGAGGGCAGTACATGATACTGTAGAAATGAAACCAGTGGTGCAGTAGAGACCCCAGGAGACTGCAAATGCCAGGAGTATCTACTAAATGAAGCTCCAGCTCAAGAACGGAGCCAGCATAAGAGGGAACCTACATGAGTTGCCACTGAGAAGGCCGTGAAGAATGCCCAGACCCTAGAGAATGCACATCTCAACACCACGTGCCCCAGATGCCAGACATGGAGCGGTAGCAAGTCCTGTAGGACTTAGTGTTTACACTTCTAGGTTTCAGTTTTGCTTTGGTCCAATTCTTTTCTATTTGCCTACTCTCCCTTTTTGGAATAGGAATATTTCATTTGAGGCAATGTACCTTTGGATTATGTAATATGATCTTTACAGTTTCATGTGGAAGAATTTGCTTTGAATCTCAGAAGAAACTTGGATTTGAACCTCTTTTTATTTATTTATTTATTTATTTATTTATTTATTTATTTTTTTGGTACTGGGGATTGAACTCACAACCTAGTGCTTGCCAGGCAGGCGCTTACGCTGCTTAACTAAATCCTCAGCCCTGGATTTGAACTTTTAAAAAATGCTTGAACTGTTAAGACTTTGGTGAAGGGATTATTGGATTTTTTACTTTAATTAGGATAGTTATGTGAGGCAGAATTATGAACTTACTATTTACTTGGAGGTTAAATATGGTTTAAAGAGATGTATTTGGGTGTGACATTGTAAAGGGATGGATTGTGGCCATTAATCTTGATCTGTCAACTTCACTGGATTAAGAATCACTTAGTCTACTAGATTGGTAAAACACACTCCTAAGTGTATCCGTGAATCACTGAACCATGACCTTGGGTACTAGTCCCTTGCTTGTTCTTCTTTAGCTCTGTCCCCTGATCTGCTTCTCAGCTTCCATAAGCTAAGCAGTTTTGCTCCATCATACCTTTCTGTCTTGGAGCCTGCCAACCCGTATTGGTGCTCCTGGTGAGCTTGATTAAACCTTTGCTCCTTTAAATTGCAGGAGTCTGGTATTGTGTCTCAGTGACAGGAAAGCTGAGTAATACAACCCTCCTTAAGAAACCACAGTCTGAGTTCTCACTACTCAAAGTGTGATCCCCAGGTCAGCAGCAGCAGCAGCATCTAGGAGCATGTTGGAAATGCAGGCTGAAAACCAGGACTGCCAAGATAGGAGCTGCTCTGTAATAATTCCTGTGATTTATGACTTTTAAGTTTAAGAAGTTCTGGCCTTGGTAATAGGAGTAATAGCTGAGACAAACTTGATACTCTAAGTTGTCACTACCACATCTTTGTTTATGTGATACTAAGTTAACATTTCTATACTTCAACTTTCATATGTCTAAAATGAAGACAAGTATAGAGTATATTCATGGAGGTATTATAATGCTTGATTGAAATAACATGGAGGCACACTAACTGGCATATAATAAGCTCCTAGAAAATATGAGCTACCATTATCATTATCATCATAATTATTATTACTTTTATAATCCAAGAGTTGTCATCAAATATGTGCAAAAAAAAGGATTTTCTCCTGTCTTCTTGCCCTTGTTACCTCACTCAACACCCCACTGAGTTTCTTTCCCACCAATACAGCCAGAAATTATAATATTGTTAATCTGTATGACTAGTATATATTGATATTCTCCAAAGGAGTAGAATCTAAGAATGCATATCAGACATTACTTCAGTTATCCTAACAACCAAAAAGGCTGATAGCATTTCTCATATTTAAAGATGAGGACACTGAGGCTTCCAAACTCCCCTGCAGCCCTGAGAATAATAAAGAGGGGAGCCACATTGCTTCTTGGGGAAGAAGTTGAAGAGCATGGCAGTGGCTGAGTAGCTTTTCAAGTACTAGCTTTGCAAAGGAGTGTGGACTTCCTTGTACATGGGAGTTAAACACAACTGGACTCCTGGTCCTTCTCTACCATCTACTAAGATGAGAGAAAAATGATAAAAAGGAACAAAACCACAAAAGGAAAAAGAGCTGAAGAGGAGACAATAGCACTTTAGAACAATAAAGCAAATGGCTGAGAAATAATTGACTTAGACCTGAAAAGAGTGAAACTGGAGCTATCAGCAGGGAAAGCCCAGAGGGGTCCAATAGTGACTGTAGAGTCCCAGAAAAGTTCAGAAATGGGAATCTTGAGGCACCAGAGGTTTGGGTAGGATTGAAAATGGAAAGATTTGTTGAATGTTTAGGATCCCTTCCTCCATCCTGCTCTCTTGCATTCCTGCTGCCTCAACATACAAGGAAACAACTGTGCACAGTGACCAAATCGAGAAAACTCTGGACTTGTGGCAAACAAAACTAAGTGCGGATATAATGTGCTGAGAAACAGACATAAAAAGTAAATAAAATATATACAGAAGGATGAGATTACCTCCTCATCCATCCCCCTATGAGGAACACAGAAAACCTTAAAATGGGAATTGCTGTCCTCCCAGGAAGAGGCTAGACTACTTCTTTCTGGCAAAACTAAGGGTCCAATAAAACCAGACTTACATAACAGTTAGGGAATCATCACTAAATCCTATAGGGAAGCCCACCAGTCAACAACTCCAGTTCATGCATCATGAAATTGCCAATCAGTTTTTAGCTGAATATGCATGGGTAGCCATAGACCATTAGTATCTGATATGAAAAAATAAACACAAAACCAAATAATATAAAAACCTTAAAGAGTATTGAGGTAATGAAGGGAACATTATAAGCATTTTATAAAACATATCATTAATATCCTTACAGATATTATATGCATGAAACAAGAAAGTTCTATAATGAGAAATAGTCAAACAACATAAATAGTCTCCTAAAATTTAAAAGTAGAGCAGGAGAATTACAAATGGCAAATGAAGGGTTAGGAGACAAAAATGAGAAAAATCTCCTGAAAGTAAAGCAAAAAGACAAAAATATAAAAAAAAAATACAGAGAGAGAACATCTAAAAATGAGGAGCAGTCTTAAGAATCTCATATTTGAATAAGAGGAATTTTCAAACTATAAGTCAAGGAAACAAGGAATGAAATAATTTTTAAAAATTTTTAAGTGTTTTTATAATAAAGGAACCCAGTAATGGCAGCATGCTGGAGAAAAGTAGACCTGTACCAGTCACCATATAATTTATCAGCTCTGGGAGAAGGAAATCTGAAACACTTCCAAAGAAAAAGAGAAAAATTAGAAGGACCATCAAGACGGGATAATGCATTGAAACAGCATTGCACTCTTGAGGAGCAACACTAGCAGCAAAAGCAAAATGAGTATCAGGGTCATTAGGGTAACAAAATTTACTTCCAATGTAGAGTTCTAGACCCAGCTAAGTCAGGTCTCGAAAACTTTACCTTCCATACACGTGTTCTCCATATGAACAGTGAACAAAGAAAGGGAAGACATGAAACTTTAGAAACAAAAAAGAGACACCCAGTGAAATTCCCAGGAATATGCTCTAGGCAGATCTCAGAACAAGAATTCCACCACAAACTTAAAATGTGACTAGTGCATACTGGAACAGTTTAGGCAAGAGGAAATGAAGTTCCTATGAGATGGAAAGAAAAAAAAACAAGGAAAGGAAAGAAAGGAAATAGGTAAGTTACTTGACAGAATGGAGTGGTATGAGAGGTTTAGAGTAGATAGTGTGTTTGGGAATGAAAGAATGATTTGTACCTAAAATGCCAAGCAACTATAAAAGAAAAGAGTTGATAATTAACAGAAGAGAAAACGAAACTTAATACAGTGAAGTACTGCATAACTCAGCTAAGAACAGTTTCTTTACATGGTCATAATGGTGGAAATGCAACCATTTAAGCAAAATAATGATGTCAATGCACTGGGAAAATAGGAAAGAGGAAAGTGGCTATGCAAAGAGGAAAAAAGAGTTCATTTATCATCTTTAATTGTGGGAAATAGATTGATAATTTCTAACAGTCAAAAGTGAAGAAGTTGCAGCAGAAGCAAATTTAGAAACATGGAAATAAAAATGAGAAGCAGCACAAATAGAAGTGGTTGCCTTCAGAGAGAAGGACTATTAGGCAGAATTGGTCGATGAGTTGTAGGGCTCGGGGCTGCTGTTTTACATTAAAAATTCTTGTGAAATTTTTAAAATGTATTCATGAATTGCTTTGATAAAAATAAAAATTAATTTGAAAAATAAATATTGGCAGTTATGTAGGCCTCTAAGTCCTATGCCAAAGACAGACAGTTCCGAAGATAGCGTTTTAACCCACATGTAGGACACTGCAACTCTTGTCTTACTATGAAACTTCACACAGTAACAGTCATCCAGAGAGAGGCACTGGGCAGGGACAGAAGCACTCATCAAGAAGTCAGGAGCTCAGACTTCCAGCCTTGTTCCCATCATCTAGAATCCTTTGGAATATCAATTTTATTTGTAAGACAGCACTGCTGACCTTTCTGCCTCACAATGCCTTTGCAATGATCACAAAAGATAGTGTTTTGTGAGTTGCACTCAACAGATGTGATAAATTAGCATTAGTCTACCATGTATAAGATTAGTAGATAGTTTACTGTATTGTAATTTCTATCATCTAGTTTATTTTTGCTTTTTAAACAATTTTTCTTACACAAAAAATAAAATGTATTCATTACAGGTATTTCACAAATACTAAAAGGAAAACCAAAAATTGAAAAATGAGGAAACTAAAAATTATCCTTAATTTCATAATCAAGAAATTATTGCTGTTATTCTCACCTCATCTATCTTTCTGCTACATCCACAATTACTACTATTATAGATATTATGGCTGTTTTCCTAAATCACTGAATATTTTACTAGAACATTTATTGTTTCTAATGGAATACAAGAGATACAGATAAAAGGCTGATGATGTTAGGTAGAAACAGAATGGTGAGTTTTAGAATAAATTAATAATGGATTTTCTGTTTTAAAAACAATATATTTCCTAGCATTCCACTAGAAGAGGACTAGAAATATTACCTACATCATAGCAATGATCAAAACTTGGCAACAAGATTGTGATTCCTCAAAACGATTTCTTGCTTTAAAAATAAAAAGGTCCCCAAAACACAATGAGTGTCCCAGACAATTTCTGGTCTGTCTTAGGATGAAAATGGAACTTCATGTATTCCAGAATGAAAGGAAGCTGTCAAAGACTTGGAAATAATATGAAAACATCCCCTGATTCAAAGATGAGCATAAATATGAATGATAATTGAAATGAATGAAAATACATCAAATAATTTAAATACATGAGCTCAGTGATGATTAAAAAAATAACATGTGCACATACTGTTTGCCTTAAAGGAACTTGCTTATTCTTTGGAAACCTGGTAAGTAAAATGCAAAATGCTAAAACTTGATTGGACCTTCTTAAGTAACCGAGTGTTCTACTTCATAGTGAAGAAGTATGATAGAATATCATCAGTTTATTATGTGAAATAATGAATCTAGTTGATGAGCATCAAAGGCTGCTAACAGCACCAAGACAGATGGAAGCATACGGTACCATCGACAAAACAGTCCTGCCAAAAAATTAACTCTGAACTGGACCAAGCCTCTCGAATGAATTGCAAGCTCACAAAAAATATAAGACATAAAAGAATGTGTGAAGTCACACTAGTGGGAAGCTTTCTTGGACAAACAATTACAAGTAATGTGCAAGTACGGAGAAGAAAAATAGATGGTGGAAAAACCTATGCATCAAAATCAACTTAAGAAATCAGCCAATGGCGATGTATGAAGCTTATTTAAATATTGGTACAAACAAAAGAGCTGGAAAAAAAATACGTAAAACAGAACAATTTCAGCAATGACCAAACATTTGATGTATTAGAAAATTACTGCTTTTTTTTACTATAAAAATATATTGTGGTTATATGATTTTAATAACCCATAAATGCTTATGATGTATACTGAAACATTTATGTACAAAATGAAATGGTGCCCAGAATTCCTTCAGAACAAGGGTGGAAGAGGTAACTACATAATGGTTAAAATAAGTTTGCCATTGGGCTGGGGGTTTAGCTCAGCGGCTTAAGTGCCTGCTTGGCAAATGTGAGGTCGTGAGTTCGATCCCTGGCACCAAAAAAAAAAAAAGTTGGCCATGAATTATTAATTGTTGAAGCTAAATAAAAGGGGCTGGGGATTTAGCTCAGTGGTATAAGCGCCTGCCTTGCAAGTGCATGGTCCTGAGTTCAATCCCCTTTACCAATAAAAAAGAAGAAGAAGAAGAAGAAGAAGAAGAAGAAGAAGAAGAAGAAGCAGCAGCTAGATGAAGGGTGGAGTTAGTTTACCCAATCTTTTAATTTGTTTGAAATTTTCCATACTATGTTAAAGAAAGGTCATAAATATACTTATTATGAGTCCATTCCAAATTCACTAATTATTCTTCTACATCATAATCTAAAATGGCTGTATAATAATCCCTCTTACTACCATTACAATAATACACTTGATCCTATGTTAATAAGTTGATATTTTAATTGTTTCCAATTTGCCTCACTTGCCACTAACACAAATGAAATCCTATTATACAATTTTTTGAGTCCCATGATTATTTTCTTTGACTAACTCCATTAAATGTAGTTATATGGATACAAATTCTAGGTTAAGAGAGTCACACAACGGAAGCATTTTGGAAAATAGCATTAAATTGTCTTTCACAAATGTTGTACCAATATATTCCCATATAGAACTAGGTATAGGGCAATGGTGGTGAACCTATAGCACACATGTTATTGTGTTTTTCTTTTAAGACTAAAAATGTTAACAGATTTATTTTTTCTAAACCAAAATCTGAGTATACAGGCTTAATTGCATTGTTAGCACTTTGCGATAATTAAATGGCTTTTGGGTTGCAGTTTGGCACTCAATCTCTAAAAGGTTCACCATCACTGCTACAGAAAATATTTCCTGGACATTATTTTTCTCTTATATTATCTAATTAAATAAGCAAAAAAATAAACAAAAAACTCAATATTACGGTATTTTGTACTTCTTGGAGCTCCTCGTGAGCTAAATATAGTAATACCTTGGTTCATAAATGCTTCTGTTCATGAACAATTCAGTTGGCAATCAGAACTCTGGACAAAATTTTGCTTATGTTTCGAACACAGCATTGGGTGACTAACAGGACTGCAGCAACCTTCTCCACACAAATAACAAGGGACCATCTTCCTCGGAATCCTAGAACAAATTAAGTTCATGAACTGAGGTCCCACTGTATATATTATATGTCTAGTTTTACATTTCTTTGTAAATCATCTTCATGTGTCTTCTGCCCGCTTTCTTGTTGAGGTATCTTTTTACTATACATTTATAGAACCTCATTATGTAATAAGGGTCATAGAAACTTTTTCATCTACACTAAATTACTTCACCAACATTTTGTTATTCTTTTGACATTTAGAGTTTTGAATAGATACACATTTTTAAAATTTTTGTAGTTAAATCCACTGATATTTTTCCTTATGATTTCTTTCTGTCACACTTTTTAAAATCTTTTTTTCACCCTAAAGCCATGTAAACTGTCACCTGTGACTTCTAGAATTTTTGTATTTTTGTTTCTTTACATTCAGTGTGAACATGTTTGAAGAGAGACTTTAAAAAATAGGGATCTAACTTCCCCTCTCCCTACAAATGGTTTGTCAACTACCTTACCAGAGTTTAAATGTGCAGCTTTTGCCAACTGATTCAAAACTTTAACTGCTTCTTGATTAATTTACAAATTAGTAGACTAGAGAGTGCTAATATAATTTAATTTAGTTATTTAACATTTTTGAGCAGCTACTATGTGCTTTACATTGTTATTTGCCTAAGATGTAGTAAAAGTATTTTCATAATTTCTGTGATACCTGTGGTCAAATTAGTATCACATAGCATATCTATAATGCACAATGAAATAGTATGGAACTATAAAAAAGAATGAGAATATATATTTCTATTTCCAAGTTACATTGTATATAAAAAAATAATGTACATACCTAAACAGTGTGTAGCTGCTATTAGCCCATCAGCTAATGAACCTTGGAAATACTGGATTATAATCTGATTTCGGGGCACTAAAGGAATTAATTGTATAGTGCTGTTATAAAGATTAAATGTATGAATATCTATCTGGCACATGGTCTACATTACTATGATCACTCTACAGAGGCTTTGATAATTTAGTGGAAGCCCTCATAGCTTTTTCTGCTCTGTTTCATTCTTGATTATGTCAGCCACGAACCTCTAGACCAATATGCACTTCTAATAATGGCTGCAGACTTCTCAGACTGAAAATGGATCTGATATAGCTTTGCAGAAACCCAGCACCTGCCCTCATCTACTGTGTGTGAAAAAGGCAAATTCACCTGAGAAGCAAGGAACACAGTTAGGCAGATGATGAAAAGCTGCGGGACAGAAACTGGATGGGAGGGAGACTCCTGCTTGGATGCATCCTTTTTGGATAGTATCATACGGCATAAAGCATGTGAGAGAAAAGCTTTAGAAGAACTTGCTTCAAGGAGACCACTGCAACCAGACCTCAGGAAGAAAACATTATGCAAGCAATGTCAGCCTATGATACAGCGCCTCTGAGCTGTGAAAGCAGCTGACCTCATCAGAGGTCTACTTCTACCATAGAATTTTGCCAGCTCATCACCTTTGACCACAACAGATGCTGCTATTTTCTGATCAGTGTTTTCCTTGCTATCTAGGAGCAAATGTCAGTGGAGAGACACAATTTGACATAAGAACCACTGCAGGTTCATCTGAGTCTCAGCCCTTTTGCTAGAACCACAGGCCCCAAAGGGGCAGAAAGTATAGTGCTGGAATGAAAAGGGAGTGAATTCACACAAAGTACCTAGCTATCATGGGTGCTTATGGGTGCTCTACTGCTTAGGAATAACAGGAGCCCACAGGCATTCATGCAGTTTTCAAATATTTATTGAACACCTACTTTGTTCAGGACACTGTGCTAGCTAATGTGGATCACAACAGTGGCCAAGACTCACATGGACCCTCCACTCATGGGACTGATATTATAGTTAAGAAGATGCTAAAAATGCATAAGCAAATAATTATAGCTTGTGAAACATGCAATGAAGGAAATGAACAAGGTACCATCATGAAGAATAATAAGATGGCCTACTCCAGACAATACTAAGCAAACCATAAAGTCTACTGCAGTTTATGGACAGTTCACTTCACTGTTAGTAGTAATTCCATCTATTTATCTAAACATCTAATACAGGATGGTAGGAGCAATCCAAGCTAGAATCTAGCTTTTTCAATTATTACCTATGAGACCTTCAGTAACTTGCTTAATTTCTCTCCCTTGGACCAGGCGTAAGAGTCATGACTACTACATGACATAGTGCTACAGTGTAAGGAGACAGTGCCTCAGTCCCCAGGAGAGTGCTTCCTAATGCTAGCTATTGTGGTTGTTAGCATTCATTTCTTCTTTCAGGAAGAGGATATTTGCTGAGAGCCTGTAAGTGTCAGATAGTCTGCTGAACATTTAAGAGTGAGAGGAGAGGGCTGGGGATTTAGTTCAGTCGCACAGAACCTGCCTGGCAAGTGTGCGGTCCTGAATTCAATTCCTGGTACCAAAACAAAAACAAACAAAAAAAAGCAAGGGCAGATGTGGAAGGCAAGATCCAATCATTTCCCTAAAACAATATTTATGGTGAACCTAAGCAGAAGTGTTTCCCTTATTTTCTAGTGGACAATCCAGAAGTCATTGTTTATGCCCATATACCATCCCCTAGGAGTGACAACTCACAGGTTAGACAAACCTCACAAAAAGACAGCTCATAGGTTAGACTGAGTCAGTCTGCCAGAGAACAATCACCACTTCACCTTTTGGCTTGTAAAAGTGGGCTTGTTCTGGAAAGGCAGGTATCCTGGGAGTTCTGGAGAGCTGTTGCGTTTCTGAGCCTGCCGGGTCAGAAGCACTAAGCCCCAGCGTGCTCACCGTGAGGATTGCACTGTCAGAGACACAGTAGCAGCTCCAGGACCACACAAAAGGCACTCCAAGAATGTCCCCTGGATTTTCCTTATTTCTAGCCCCTTCTCAGCCTCTTTCTGTTATCTGGGTCTCCCTTCTCCCTTGTAAATTGAAGGTCATTGGATCATCACCCATTATGTGAAGGACTCACTGACTTAACAGACATGGAGCCCTGTGAGAGAATGAGAGGCTGTACTTGTGTATGTGCTGTTGTTACTCAGGCAGGGGAACCTACCCACCCGTGAGACCAGCATACTGGCAAAATGAAAAATCAAGGATAGAGAGAGAACCTTACCAGAGAGCTATTTACAGCAACCTTTCCAGAAGCTGAGAACACCCTCTGGTAAATACCTTTCTCACCCTCTAACTGTGAAAGTTTGATGGTGCTTATCAAGCTAGTGTCTAAATCCTATGTAACCTGATGTAGTATGGAACAGCGGGCAGAAAGCATAGCCCCCTTCCCCCTCTGTGTCTCCTTGTTTGAAAAACTTGTTCCCTGAAAAAATTTTGTAGAAAGTGCTAGATGCTCAACAGAAGTATGTTTTTGTAAGTAAATATGTTTCTTAATTAAAACTTGCCCTTTTAAGACTCACATTTTCTTGACCCCACTCTGTGTTTTCTTTCCCTTGTAACATATTACAGAATCAATAAGGGAAACACAAACAGCTTTGATATATACAGTTTCAACAGCTCTAATAACTTTCTGTCTCCAAAGTGCCCTCACCCCATTTGGAGCCCTGGGATCATCTCCTCTGATTTGGTAAATGTCTTTGCATTTCACTAAAGATAAAATTGTGAAGGTAGTCACTCTTTGGGGGTGTGAAATGTGCATGGAAAAGTGATAAAGTGGAAAGGCCTGGTCGTAGCCATATCTTTGTTATTTTAATGACAGTTCTTAATTTTTATTGTGAAAGTAATGAATGTTTATCATGACAAAGTTAGAAAATACCCCCCAAAAGGGAAAAAAATGTGTTATTCGTAATTCCATCACCCAGAGGAAACCATTATTATTTGGCTTCCTTTTTCTTCTGATGTTTTTCTAAAAGGATTTTTATATAATTAGCAATTTTGCACTCTTGTTTTTTCTGATCTTTACATAATAACATTTACATTGTCCATGATATGAAATACTAGGCAAAACCATGCTGTAGGGTGGCTGTATAATATTCCAAAAAGGCTGTTCCTCAAGTTACTTTTCCTTCTGGAACTTAGGCTATTTCACTTGTGTCTCTGTTGTTATAAGTGGTGTAGTGCTGCCAGATCCAGTCTCCTGTCATCTGTGGAGCCACCTGCTTGCCTGCTTGCACCAGCTCAGGCTCAGTGCATGGCACAGAGTGGCCGTGCAGGAGAATATCAAGTTAACTACAGTGTTCAATTATAACATGGTAAAAACACTCCTTCTTTCCCCCTTTTAAACTTCCACTTCTTTCTGAATTCTCCTGATATTGCAGTGAATAGTGTCACCCTCACCAAGGTACTCAAATTTGAGAACTGGGTGTCACTTTGGATTCCTCCTTGCCAACCTCCTGCCAGCCAACCTCAATCATTCTCAAATCTCTTTCCCCTTATCCATCTCTGTGGCAGCTACCTCAGTTCACCTACAGAACTTGTTTCTGACTCTGATCTTCCCAAGCTACTCCCATTTATCCATTTCTCCACACTGCTGCAAGTCTTGTTTTTCTCACCTTTTTTCAAGATCACATTCCTTCTCTACTCCCTTCATTAGCTCTGTCTAGCCCAGCCCAGCCTCAGTAACCAAATGTCAACATGCTGACTTCAGGCACCTTCAATATACAGCTGTAAACTCCACCCAGACTCTCCCCAACATGCACAACTCTGAGGCTGAGTGCCCCATGCTTTTGATCCTGTTGCACAGTGTGTCCTCTACCAACAGACCATCATCCCCCATCTTCTAGTTAATTGGTTTCAAAACTCAGTTTGATGCCACCTCCTACAGGAAGTCATCCTCTCCACCCATGGCGTAGGCTGGGCATATCTCAGGGCTCACATTTGACCTGTTCCTTAGGTGGATACCACTATACGCATCTTTCTCCTTAAGGCAAGGATTGGCCTTGTTTCTTCTTTTTATTTCTTTATACAACACTTGAGTTACATATTTCCTAAAAATGAGGCTAGTGTTCTACATAGCAACCAAAGCCAGGAAATGAACAAGGACCCATGCTATTCCCTAATTTGCAGACTACTAACCTGCCATTTTTTCTCATTCATGTTCCAGTCCAGCATCACATGTTGCACTTATTGTCATGCTTTGACCTGTAACAGCACTGGAGTAATGTTGCATGACTTTGCTATTTTTAAGTAACATGAAACAATTTATTTTGTGGACTAGCCCTCAATCTGGGTCTGTCTGATGTGTCTCTATGATTAGGTTTAGGTTATTTATTTCTAGCAGAGATGACACAGCAGTGACAATATGTCCTCAGTGTGTTACTTTAAGGGCCAGATGATGTCTACTGGTGATGTTGACTTTAATCTCGTGATTAAAGTGGAGTGTGCCAGATTCTTCTGCTCGAAATCTACTATTCTCCCCTTTGAAATGATCAGTGTCGGATGTGGAGATGCTTAAAGGCTGTGTAAATACCTTGTTTTTCATCATATTGTCACTCACTACTTTTAGCGTCTGGTTCTGTTTTGTCATCAGGTAAAGGAGGTGTGTGGCCTGAAAATGACCCCCCAATTTTGCACTCTCAAGGATTCTTTTATTTCCCTCTTGTTATAGACTTCATGATGTGTAAAGATTTGTCCACTGAACAAATAACACTTCTTTGGATTACATCTCTTTTTCTCATTATATATTTATGAGCCATGTCTAAGGCATTGTAAATTCAGAAGGCAGAGCCTCTGACTCATTCCTAAATGCCTAGAACCCACCATCACATACCTGCCACAGAATAGGTGATAAATAAATACTTGGTGAAGGACTGAATCCAACTGCCAATTACAGCTGGTACCAGAATTTGATGTCTGTAGCAGAAGATATGAAATTGATAAATGCAGAGACTTGACATTTTAGGTAGTAGCCTCAGAGGCTTTGTCACTAGTGTCCCCTTATGAAGACATAAAAAATAGATTGGACAAGGTGGGAGGAAACCTCTCCCCACCCTGCCTTTCCACATGCCTCATTCAGGAGATACGGAAGGAGCATCCAGTAGCCCAAAATCATAATCAGCATATGGTAACCAGCTAGACAGACTGCAGATCACACAGTACTGTAGAGTTTTCAAAATCACCTACCTCTCCCTTCACACTTGTCTGAAATTAGCATTGTCCTACTTCCCACTTCCTTCAGTGCTTTAGATTATAAAGGCCTCATGGAGCAAAAGATCGCTTTTAAAGGAGGTGAGAGAGAAGGAAACTAACATTAACTGAGCATGTTCTATGTCTAATGCTTTCTTTCCATTGTTCTAATCTTTAGCACAGGGAATAAGGTGGGTGTGATCCCTTTATAGATGAGAAAACTGAAGCTGAGAGAAGGAAAGGGCTTGCAGTGAGTCCCACAGCTAGCATGCAGCAGGCTTGAGACAGAATTCCTCATGCTCTTCACACCCTTTTCGATTTGCAGATGCACCAAGCATCTCCTGTCATATAAAGATGCCCTTCTCTTGGCATTGTGCTGGCGATCACGATCCAGGCACTAAACTCTTGGACCATATGCACTACTTGCTTGCTTTACTTATCCCCCGCACCATGATTGTTTATCACAATTCAATAGCTGTTATCACTGTTTTGGGGAAGTTGTCCGAGGACGAAGGACCTTTCTTTGGGCATCTTGTTTGTTTGAAAAAGGAATTCAAGTTCTCAGCTCTCACATCTGGTTGTGCTGCAGGAGCACTGGAGAAACAACACATCCCTGGAAAAGTGTTGGAGGGTAGACCAAGGAAGGAGACCGAGGCCCCAGAGAGACATGGGGAAAGGGAGAAGAACAGATGACATTACAGAAAAGCAAAGGAGAACGCTAGTGGGGGAGACAGGGGAAAGCAGTAAAGTAAGGTGGGAACAAGGCAGGAGAAAGTTTTAGAAAGGGAGGCGAGAAAGAAAGCAAGGAATGTAAAGAACAGACAGAGGAAAATACTGAATTGAGAGAGCTCTAAGAATTCCAGAAAGAAAACCGAGTAAAAATGAGAGGAGACGGAGGAAGCAGAAGGAAAAAAAGGAAAGAGGGAAGACATTGTAGAGACAACAGAGAGACGGGGTGAGTGGAGAGGCGGGCGAGTGACCCAGGGCGAGCCGCGCGTCCCCTGCGTGGCGCCCCCCTGCGCCGTGGCGCGGCCCTGCTCCAAGCGCCGGTGCGCTGCGGCTCGCCCCGGCCTCGCAGGATTGGCTCCAGCCTCCCATTCATGTAACCTGCGTGTGCGTTTGTGTGTGAGTGCGTGTGTGTCTCTCTCGCTCGCCCTCTCTGTGTAAGAGAGCGAGGGTGGGGGACGGAGGCAGGCAGGCGAGCAGGCAGGGAAGGAAAGAAGAGAAGGGAAGCTATTAAACACACACGCGCGCACACACACACACACACACACACACGCGAGCGCGCACACACCCGACCCAACCCCCCAGAAGCCTCGGGATTGCAGCTGTTTCATGTGGGGCAGCAGTACTGGCAGGGACGCCGGCCGGGAGCGGCCGGGAGCGGGAGCCGGGCGTGTGCGTGTCGCGGCTGGAGGCTCACCGGGGCTCCGCTCCCCGGGGGAGCTATTGTTGGTCTCGCTGGAGCTGAGCGCAGAGCCCCGACCTGCTCCTTCCCGGGCGCCCGCTCGGGCTTGCGGAGCCGAGGAGCCGCACCGCGGAGAGCGAGAGGAGCTACCGGCGCTTTGCCTCGCCTCGCTGCCGCCCTCCTCCCGGCTTCCCCGGCGGAGGCAGCCTGCAGCCACGGTAAGGCGGCGGGATCCGCTCCACGGAAAAGCGTCTTGGGGACCGCGGAGGCTCCTGGCCAGCTCGGTCGCCCCTCTGCGCTCGTAGGTCCGGGCAGCTAGAGCGGCAGCCGAGGGCTCGGGGAGATGTGCCTGCTCCCCTGGCCCGCACCGGTTAAGGGAGGGAGGCGAGGGCGCGGGTCGCCGGATAGTCACGCCAGCTTGGAGCCCTGAACCTGCGCCGCAGAGCCCAGAGTCCGCCGCGGGCCAGAGGCCGGCTGCAAGTGTTGGGGGGTAGTGCCGGGATGAGGGCGAGGGCTGGGGGCCCTGGAGGGAGGGTGAGAGAGAGAGAGACGCCGCGCCCCAGGTTCGTCTGTCGCGCCCGGCTCTCCTCCGCCACGGCCCAGTCGCCCGCAGCCCCTCTGCAGATCCGCCCGCCCCAGACTCCCGTCGGGCGCTGGAGGAGCCCGCGAGGCGGCGCCGGGCTCCAGCGCTGCAGTCTGCCCTGCGGGGCGAACCCCGGCTGCAGCGGCCCCGTGCGCTGCGGTTGGAGCCCGGAACCCGGAGGTGCGACCCGAGTTCCGCGCCCTCTGCAACCCAGGAGGCGCCAGCTTCTTCTGGCCGCGGTGTTCTCCTTTACCTGGAGCGAACTGAGGCTGAGGACGCTTTGGGGGTCTCCTGGGTGTGAGTGTGAATCTTCGCACCCCGGCTTCGGGCAATGTACTGAAATGTGATCACTGAGCTTCTTAGTTATTTCTTCGGTATTTAAAAATACAGTCTTTATATGGAGCAGCAGTGGGGAAGGTAGTAGCAGTGTGTGTGTGTGTGTGTGTGTGTGTGTACACGCAACCAAGAAATACACGGCCAACTACTTGGGGGAACGGTGTGTGTGCGCTTGTGGAAGCGGTCAAATACAGAGTCCTTGGCAGGTCAGTAGGGTGAACTTCCCTACCCAATGCTTGCTTCTTCTCCCCCCAACCCCCGCCGTCTAGGCGAGGTTGGAAAGTACTGGAAATTCTACTGCGTGGTCTCTAACTTTAGAAATTGGCTCTTCTTTCCCAGTGAGTCGTTAAGTCGATTTAAGTATCGCCAGGTGCATGTAGACGCGAGTGTAACTGCTCAGCTGGGTGCTGACAGCATTCACAAAACTGCTCCAATCGCCCACCCAGCCCAGCCGTCCTCCCGCCCCCCCTCCCCAGCCCGGGTGAGAAGGTTTGTAGAGACGCAGTTAACCGCGAGCCACCAACGCAGCAAAAGGGGCGCAGGAAAGCAGCCGAGGTTTTGCCGTAACCTGCGTACACGCATTTGACTAGCCCACGAGGTCGCCCTGCTGCTTTGTAGAAGGCACCGGTGGGGCAGCTCGCCATCCCGGGCGGCCCGGTCAAAGGATGCTCATGTGCTGAGCTGTGCGACCCTGCACCAAGCGAGATCGGCCCAACGGTATCGCGGCCAATTATATAAGCAGCCTCGGTGATTACCCAGAACTGTGATACCGACGCTCGGTTGTTGAAAGACAAGCCTGAAAGTTTTCCAGCTTGAGGAATGTAAGTACATGGGCGCTTCTACTTCGAGAGTGGAGAGCTGGGGACACCTAGTACCGGGCACCCACTTCCGCCGTGATGGGCCGATGCTGTGGCCCCCAAAGAACCGGTCACTGAGGCAGACGCTGAATGGGTGGGAACCCAGGACCGATCTGGGAGGAGGAGCAGTCAGAATTTAGGTTTCTCTGCGTCCTCAGAGCCCTACCTCCTCCCCATGGAGTGCTGGGAGGCCTTCCAGGCAAGTGCGTTTCAGGAAAACCACTGTGTTCAAGGGAGCCCCAAAGATTTCCCTCCTGAGCGTCTCTGGGCACCCTTCCCCCTCTCTCACACGCGGCGCCCTTCGGTGCTTAGAGACCTGCCCAAGAAGCCAGGTCCCTCTTGGACATGCCGGGGTGTCCAGCCATCCAGGCCCAGTTTAGCGAGGGGGTGGGGCAAGGAGTCGAGCGCTGGCCTCCTCGGGGACAGCCACCGTGATGCACCCCTCCCTGGCTTCCAGGGCCGGCCCGCCTCTCTTCGGGATGGGACGCAGCTGGCTGCGGGTATGGCTTCCACCCGTTCCCTCGCTCTCCCCTCCGCGGAGGGCGGTTTGCTTCTATTGCCTCTATTTTCCCCATCTCTCCTCCTTCCCCGCTTTCGCCACCGCAGCAGCCTGTAGCACGCTGATGAGCTTCGATAGAGAAACCACAGCAGGAGAGTGTTTTCAAATCTTGGTTTTTGCCTGTAGAGGGATAAGCCAGCCCAGCCCCGACAGATCTCTGCGGAACGCTGAAGTCTGGGGTTCAGTGGCCCTGAACCACTCCCCTGCCCCCACACGCCCGCCAAGTCTGGAGATGCTGGTGTGTGCGGCTGGGGAGTGTTTTGTTTTTACCACATTCCAGAGTCTGAAACGCCGCATCCCCTCCCCCCTCCCCGAAATCCCTGGTCTGTCTGAGTGTGTTTGGCGCTGTAAAATAAATCCTCCCTCGCACAGACCGGTGGGGCCGTTCGGATTTCCTGCCGCTGCCATGATCCTTAACAATGCGAACGCAAAGCCAGTGCTTGACTGCGAAAATTCCCCAGGTGCCGGCCGGTCGCGCCTTGACCTTGCTGAAGGCACCTTTAGCCAGCCCGCCCGAGGGGCTCTGGGTGGGACGCGGGAAGGGGGTCCCACGAGGAGAAGGGCGCCCCGAAGGCGGCTGGGTTCGCTCCCGGGGCAGCGCGGGAATCGGGTCGCGGTGGGGAGGCGGGCGGAGGAGATGGGCTCTGCTGCAACCTGTTTCCCGGTGCGCTGGGCTCGCTCGTCCCGGCTCCCCGCCCTGCCGATGGCCCCACGTGGCTCTGCTCCGGGCCGGCCACTTGCAGTCTCCCGGCGGCCGGGATCGCGTTCTCCGCGCCTGTGGGCAGGTCGTCGGGGTCCTTGGGCTCCTCTGCAGCCTGAGCTGTTGGCCCTGCCTGGGGCGGGGGCTGCCTAGGGGGCAGGGCCTGGACTGGAAACCCGAGCCCAGGAGGGCTGGGGTCCCCACCCGGTCCTTTCCCCAAGACTACCCCACCGCCTTCTTCTAAACCCCTGGCGCACTCCGGGCGTCCAGCGGCTTTTCTTTGCCCTGCAATGCTCTGTGCCAAAGTTAGGAGGGGTGTTTTACAGGTGGTGGCAGTGGGAGCAAGTTTTTTGCGCGCGCGCGCGCTGAGGAGGAGAGGGGAGGTTTGTGCGAGGCTAGGCAGAATGCAAACCGGGATTCCCTATTTCTAAGCTAGAGAGAAGAGAAAGAATCCGCTTTCTCTGGTAAGGGCTGTAACCAGAAGCCCTTCTACCTAGTGAGACTGAACCAGTCACAGCCTACAGAACGCTTGTCTGCTTTCAGTGGGGCCCTGTCTGCAGTAGGTCTTTGTGAATGGGAATTGAATGTCCCTGGGTCCTTCAGGCAGGACTTCGGACTTAGGTGTGCCTCTAGTTTTAGGGGACTGGTTCAGGAACACTTCTGCTCCCAACATGCATCGTTGAGTGGTTAGGTACAGGGTGGCTTGTGAAATTGTCTTCTGGGGAAAATATCAAGGATGGAGAGGTTCTGTTTTCTTATCAAGGAGTGGAAATAGAATGAGGACAGAAAGCGGGTAACCCACCTAACGGACTGTGGGAGATCAGAACCAGTGTTCGGCCTAAAGAGGAATTGCGTGAGTAGTGTTTTTCAGGGAGTGGAAAGATCTAGAATATGAGACAGTGAGCTCCCCAGCCAGTAGATGTTCCTGCAAAGGGGTGGGAATTATGGCAGTGGACAATTTTGGTCTTCAAGGACTCTCCTCCAGTAGTCCTAATCTATTTGGTATGATCTGTTCAATCTCTTGTTGTTCTGGGGGTTGTAAGTTGGTAGAAGGTGATTTAAGTCCATAACTTATTGAGTTAGAATTGTGACTAAATGACCTTAGGCAAGTTAGTTTTGGCACCTCGGTTCTCTCCCCTGTAAAGTGGGACAATGTCACCTAGTTTATGACACTGCAAGGATTCATATCAGTTATGATTTGCATCCAGATGTCCCCCCAAAGCCTCATGGAGGGGTGGGCAGTCATGGAGGGGTGGGCTTTTCAGAGGTGACTAAATCTCGAGTTTGTGACTGATTCCTGGTCCAATGCTAGGAGTAGGGCTATGAGTGCTACAAAGGCAGGTAGCTTACATACAGTATAAGGAACAGAAAGGAGCTTGTCCCTCCCTCTCTTGTTGATTTTGCTGTCTTCCACCACTGAGAACCATTGTCTCTGCCATGTGCCACTCTACCTTTGAGCCAGCTGATTATGGACTGAAACCTCTACAAACTGTGAGGTAAATAAAGTTAAATCCTTTAACTTTGGATGTCAGGCATTTTCTCTCAGCGATGAGAGAATAATAACTAAGAGAGTATTCACACATTTGGCTACTCGCAGATGATCAATCCCTTCTACTTCTCTCATTTCTGTCCAACATTGTGTTTGTTCGATGAGGTTAGGCAGGAAAACAGCCCCAAGAGAACCAGCAACATTACATCCAAAGTCTATTTAAAACGAGCTTCAAATGCTTGGAACAAAAATATCATCTCTTTTCTTAGAAAAGTCATTTCTAGTTTTGTTAGAATTTGTGCTTCATCGGGTCCCTTTTTCTGACAGAATTACAGCCTTGTGCAGATTGGCATGTTATACAACCCAAAATTTCCAGATCAAAAGTTACAACTATGGGAAAGAAGGTGATTAGGAATTAAAGATAAAGATTGTTAGTCCACACAAGCAAGACACGCAATTTCAGATGCCAGCTGTCACTCTTGAACTGTGACAAGAGGTTGAAGGAAAATGAGAATCTGTAAAAACACAGTTGTATACATTCTCACCTGAGTGCTCGGGGCCTGTCCTGTTCTAACAGACAGCTCCTCTGCTTGTCTCAAGCCTTTCTTTGGTTGTTCCAGTTCCAGTACTTTCTCCTACATCCATTAATCTTAAAAATGAAACAAAGGAACAATGGGATTTAAATCACCTCCTTGCAGATTTGATTTCAAGGCTAAATCAACGTCAATTTTAGATCTAAGGGGCCAATTTTTACCTGCCTTTTTACATTGTCTACCGGCCTGGCTTATTGTGACTGAAAGCTGAATCACTCCCATCTTTGCTTTGTACTGGCAGGCAGCTGTGCGAGCCATGTGTCAGATCCCATGGACTCAGGCAAACCTGGGTCCTTGAACTTATACTGCTCCATCAGGACAACATCAAGTGAAGCAATCTATTGCTTTTTTGTCTTTATTCTAATTACCTAAGTAGTATGTGGTCACTATAGTAATTCAGGTAATATAGAGAAAAGCAAAAGTAAATTAAATTTTGCAACATTTTGGATCATGACTTTTCTTTATGAATGTAGAAAAATGAGATCTCTGTTGAATATAAATTCAAGGGTTGTCATTAAAAATGGGATTTAATTTATCTAGTTTCATACAGTACTTATCACATTTGTGTATGTAATTGTTTTGGATAATTATATATGTTCTTCAAACAAGACCATAAATTCCCAGAGGCCTTAGAAAAAAAGAAAAATAAGAACACAGTATTTTGAGTGCTTCTTTTTTTTTTAATTATAAAGCATGCAAAGTTCTATCCACATTGTAAATTTCTCCCCAGTGGCAACATTTCTAACCATTAGCTAGAAATTCAGTAGTGTAATATGGCATACTTTTTAACCAGTACCATTTTTTGACTCACTGTTTACTTTTAGTTTGCTATTACATTGCAGTAGCTACCCTTGTGCATTCTATGAAAAGTTACTATTTCCTTAAGACAAATTCCTAGAAAGTGTGATTGCAGAGTCAAAAGTACAAAACTGACCAAGGCTTCTGTCTCATGTGAAAAGCAATATGGTAAACTGTGTTGCCTACATTCTTTTTTAAACCAGAATCAGGCTGTTAACTCTGTGGTCCCTTGCAGCCTTAGGAACTGAGGTGGTAGAAGGTAGCAAGGAAAAACAAGCCTCAAGCAAGGGATTTGCATAACTGAGCTGTTCTGCTGAACTGATAGGCATATCCTTTTTCCAAGAACATTTTTCTTCCCTGGCTGTCTTGGAATCATCACTTTCTGTAGTGCTCCAGCCAGAAATGGAATTGAAATATGTAAATATGTTCCTCAGCCTTGTAGGTGGAGCTGGCTCCATGATAAATGACAAACAGTTCCTCTGAGAAGTGTGCATGTCTTCCAGCATTTGCTGAAGGGTTGGGCCCCCATCCACCCTTTTCTCCCTTTCCTTTGGTTCAGAGGCCTTAGGTTAGTAGCCTAGGAGATCATACAAAGGACAGAGCTCAAACCCTGCCCCTCAGCAAGTTTACTCCAACCTGCTTCATGGCATTTCTCTAGAAAGCCAACCCAAGTTTCTTCATAGCTCCAGAGCATAGTAAATAAGTCAGCCAGTGTGTCTACTTCCATGCTTTTTCATGTGGCATACTTTTATGTTTGGAAAGTGAAGGTGGATGGGAATCTCCTCTTTTTGTAGAGCCCAGTTTAAGCAGAGGGTGTATTGTTCATCTCATTCCTTTATGTGTTGGATTTCTGTGACCCAGATAAGATTTGTTCCTGGTGGTTAGACTCATCCTCTGACAAAGAATTCCATGGAGCTGGTGGGGGAACTCTGGTTCTCCCTTTGTGAAGTGTCCCCATGCTCAGCAGGAGACATCAGGAATTCCCTTAGATCAGGTAAAAAGGTCACTTGAGGGTTGCTGGGTGTGCATCACCATAGAAGGAGCCACCCTGCTAGTCTCCAACTCTGACTTTAGAGGCGGTTTAGATGCTGTCTTTGATACTTACCCCACTCCACTTTCACTAGGAAAGGCAAAAGAAAGTTTCCTCTGTCCTTTGTCATGTTTAGAACATCAAACCAGGGTTTTTCTTTCATTTGGAAAACAAGTGAGAACAGACCTTTAAGCAGAGGCAGAATCTTCAGAGCACTGGCTTTTTCCTCTGTGTGTGACTGCATTGGCTTTGTGAGAGGACAGTTCTGTGGTCACAGGGCAAAAGCTATCAGATGCAGTCGATTAATCATTAATGTCCTGGAAAACTCAGGTTTTTAATATTTCCCCCCTTATGGAATGACTGTTAAATTCTTAAAGTTTAGTCTTGAACCCTTTGGAACTCAAGCACAAAGGCTGCAGCTAGTATATTTATGCTTTGGGTAAAGCATGCCTTTTCATAGTCTTCTCTGTCTCTTCTCTTCTCTTCTCTTCCCTTCTCTTCTCTTCCCTTCTCTTCTCTTCTCTTCTCTTCTCTTCTCTGCTCTCTCTCTCTCTCTCTTTCTCTCTCTCTCTCAGTTGGGTTGGAGAGCAGATTCACTGTTTTTTAAGTTAGCACTTCTTGCATTTCAACATGTGCACACCTTGCTGGAGAATCATGGTAAGAGGCAGATTCAGCAAGTCTGGAAGCCCAACAATATGCATCTCAAAGCAGCTCCCAGGTGTCCCCAAACTGCCTGAGCATTGTCCATGCTTCAAATAACAAGGTTTCTATTCTGACATCATTTCAGAAAGTAAAAGTAATGCCCTCTGGACATCCAGAGGATGTTAGATTTGTAGAATTGTACTATAAAGATGTGTGTTCATTCTTCCCCTTTGGATTTTGAGAATTGGCTTATTTCCCACAGAAAGAGCTGGATGCTATGATTGGTCCTCTTGTCTGATAGTTGGGGAGGAAGTGGAAGAATGGGGCAAGCACAAAACAAACACACTGAGTGCCTCCTAAGTCTCAGGCAGCTGCTACAGTCCCATGTTCTAAATGAAGAAACTGAGATTTAGTAAGGCAAAACTCTTTGTGGAATATTACATTTCTAGGAGTAAATTTCAATCATAAGCTTCTTTGACTCTCAAATCTTTCTTTCTCCTAGAATGGCAACTTTGTAACTTTCTAGAATGAAGAATGATTAAGTGATTAGTAAGGTGTTTGTCTTCAGAGAAAAAGTGTTTCTCCTTTTTTTTTTCTGGGCTTACTTTGGGAGTAGTTCAAGACATTTAAAAATTTGCATCATTATCATACAAGCAAGTACTTAAAGAGCTTAAAAGCAATTTGTTCAAGTTGATTAAATATCCACCCTCCCCAATCTTGTTTGTATTATTAATTTACTCATTAAACTGTACATCAAAACCACCGAGAAGGTAAATTTCAGTATTTTTTTTTATTGGTAGAGCCTTTCAAATGAAAGGAGTTTGTTTTGATGAGATCCACATTGATAAGGCTCCAGTTCAGGGTGAGTCAGAGAAACCAGCATTTTAGTAAATAAATCCAGGTCTTCTTTGGCCTCTGGATGAGAACTGGTTGTTTAAACATTTTATTAAGGTGCAATTATCCCGAGAACCAGTAATGCAGCTCTTTGCAAACATTAATTAGCTGATCTTCGTATCACCCCACATGACTGATAAATATTATTAACCCTCCATTTGAGAGAACAAATGGCCACATCGAGACAGGGAATGTCTTGCCTTGATGAAAGTGTGGTAGAGGCAGATAGAATTAGGAGACTACATGATTTCTTCACTTATGAAATATTTATTTTGATGCCCTGGATAGCATGAGCTATGGTGTGCAATAATAGTAGCCACTAATCACAATTCAAATTAAATTTAATTAAAATTAAATACAAATAACAATTCATTTCCTCAACTGGGTGAGTTAGATTTCGAAAATACTTAAGAGCCCATGTTTATAGTGATTACTCTATTGAACACTGCAATTATAGAATATTTCTAGCTTTGGAGAATTTTCAGGGACAAGATTGGTCTAGAAGGTTAGGATATTCAAAGAATAACACAAAGATACTTGCTCTTGTGGAACTCTAATACAAAATTTCCCGAAACAATAGCTGCCCAGTGGAACCAGTAGGTAACTCATGCTGTGACAAAGTGCTTTGCGTTAGTGGCTAGGGACCCATCACCTGAAGCCAGATGACTTGAACTCAAATTCTGGGTATGCTGCTCCTACCCTGAATGTGTAGAGATGGATTATTTAAAGATTCTGTGCCTCTTGGCAGATTTATGGTATTACTTGTCACTTCCTTTATTAGCCAAAATTATGTTTAAGACAATGTTGGATACCAGAAGGAGGACTGGCAGACAGATACTCTCTTTTGCTATTGGTGGAAGATACCTTTTAAGAAAACAATTTGGCAACAACTGTCAGTTGTCTTCAAAACACTTATTCCCTTTAGTCCAGAATTCCAGTTGTAGGAATCTAGCCAAAGAAAATAATCAGGGATGGGCAGAGAGAGTTTAAGAAAAAAAGGATTCATTGCAGTGTTATTTGTTAGTGAAACATAAGGGTAAGCAATTGCATCCCATAGTAAAGTACGGCAGAGCCAGACAGTGGAATATTATACGAAGATTAAATGTTGCTTTTTAAAGCATGATTTGTGACATGGAAGAAATGTATAAGCATCATTCAGTTCAATCCCAAATATATTTTTCCTCTTCTATCTTTTTCTCCTCTTCATTTTCCTCCTCCTCTTCCTCCAGTTTCTCCTCCTCCTCCTTCTTTTTTTTTTTATCTTTGCAACACTAAGGATTCAACCCAGACCTTACGCATGTTAGGCAAGTGCTCCCCCACTGATCTATATCCTCAGCCTAAATATATTTTCTAAAGTAGACATTTGCTGAAGCAGGACTCAAAAGACATAGATAAACTATTAAGAGTGGTACCTACAAATAATAGCCATTTTGTTGGTTTTGGAAATATTGTTTTTTCACTTTTGCCTTAAATTCTTTTCTTTAAATTTTAGCTATTCTTTAAAAGATGAGTTAACAAAAGTATTGGCAAGTTCATGGCCCACTGAAGCCCTGTGCTCTTTCTGCTAACAGGAGATAGTCAGAAACTCCAAACTACACTTATTTATTTTATTTTAATTTTTTTAGCAAGTTTAGAATTTAGGCTTATCCATTCTAATGTTTGCCTTCAAGGCCAGGATGTTCTTCCTAATGTTGAATTTTAATTCCTCTGTATGGCTACTTCTGTCTGTTTTCTGTAAGTAGTTTGAGATGATTCTCATCAAACCGTATAGGGTGTTGGGAAGAACATCATCTTCGTAGACTAGGTTCAGAGAAAGACCTTGATCCAGACCTCCCCTCTGTGGGAGCTTGGACCACCTCTCTGTGCCTCAGTGTCCTCATTTATAAAACAAGAAAAGCCATGGAATCTACCTAGCATCTCATGATGGTAAGGATTTAGCGTTTGCTTTAGTAGAACATCTGGCTCAGACAGGTAAATAAAAATGCAAATGATTTCAGGGGCTGGCATGCAGCACCATCTAGAATGTGCACTCATTTAATACCTGTTACACCCTGGAGATGGTGATCTCTGCCACAGGGGCTTGTGACTGGTAGAGCTGCAACTGGGACTGATATCTGCTGACTCTAGTTGTGTGCAGCTGTGCTACACACAGGGAAGCTCTTTTCTACCTGGGCTGTTGTAACTTGTTTATTGGTTTCCCTGAGAAGCACTTCAGCATAATGCTCTATGGCCCCTCAACATTTCCCAGCCTTATAGCGTCTCCCTTTCAAGGAATAAAGAAAGCAGACATGCCTTGTTTGCATGTTGAATGATTAAAACAACAAATAGCCTAATTAAAAAGTAGCCTTGAGCTGCTAAGTGACAATGGCCATGAGGCTCACCCTGGAGCCATGGCTTCCAGGAAAAATCTATGCTGCCCTGGTCCAGTCCCTTCTTGCCACCTTGAAGGATTTCCTCCCAAGTTTTTCCCCTTAGTGTCTTGAAGAGGCACTGATTGTGGTGCTATCCACAACTCTTAGTTATATCATTTTCAGTCTGTGAGTTCTGCGGTAAGTTAATTTAGTACAGCATTTCTTTGCTTAACTTTCTTTATCCATAAGATGAGGATAATAATGAGAATGTGGTAGGATTATCCTGAAAGAATGTTTGTGACACTTTTTTGAGTTCTTGTTATTGCTGAGTCAGCATCATCCTTTTCAAAGCTTTAAAAATAATGTATTGGCTGGATGAGGCTTTGCAGTAGGGCACTTGTCTGGCATGTACAAAAACCTGAGTTTGATCCCCAACACCAAAATAACTAAACCAAAAATCAAGATACTTTTTTAGGGTGCAGCTAAGTCACCAACTACTTTCTCTGTAGCTGCTGTTGATTTGCGCCTGTGCTTTCTGGGGCCATGTAAGACAATGGAAAACTACCAGCCTACTTAAGGTTGAATTCTGTGCTTTGCTAACCAGTAGCTGTGTACATTTAGGCAAGTTATCAGGAATTCTGACATTTCTTTTAAATTATAAAATAGAAAACACAATTACTATATCAACCTGAAGGAGATTTGTGAAGTAACATGCTTGGGCCTGTTGGTCAGGGGCCTTTGTGCAATTAGGTGGTCACTCTTGACATTGCCAATTTCCCATGACACCCTCCGTCCCAGCTTCTGGTCCTCTGACTTGCTTCGGGAGGCTGTCTGCAGAGTTCAGTGCTAGATGAGAGGAGGCTGAAGGGGTCTGTTCCAGGGTTTTGCAGGACTAACTGGAGAAGGTCCTTGTACCCCTGCTTTCTGAAGATGGAGGTGACTGTAAAAGTGGCAGTGACCAGCTCATGCCCCTCCATGGTGTCTTACTACTGCCCTGCAGGGAACAGGGCAAAGCTACCCACATGATGGCAAGGTACAGCCAGAGTTGGAAATGTGCAGAGAGAAGAGCCTTATTAAATGTTAGTTCTTTCTGGTTTTCAAAGAAGCATAAAGGAATCCCATATTGAGTAATTTATGTATGAGGTGAGTGACCTAATTTACTGGAGTCTTGGGACTATGGATATGGTAATCAAGGCTTCTTCCCTTCCCCCTGCTCCCCTTCTGGCAAACTGGGGCATCTCAATCAGAAAAGCAAGCAGCCTCTCACTCAGCCTGTCTGCTCACTCCAATGCAGCTGTGTTCTGCGTGCTGGAAATGGCCTGGCCCTTGCCTGGAGCTCAGGAATAGTCCTCTGGCCTACTTTTGTTTCTTTTATGTTCACTTCAGGCCTGTGCCCCGTTAACCATTCATGCGCATCCTTCCACCCAGCCTAAGAGGCCTAAGGACTCCCCAGGTAGAAGAGAGAGAGTACAGATCTGTGCCAGCATCCATCAAGTGTGTATCATGTGGTATTAGCTTTCCAGGGTCAGTGGCGGAGACCTGACATTGCCCAGGGACCTGGTGGTACTGCACATCTGAGTGATTCGGGTGATTTTACATCTTTTAGATAACTAATATTTGGTTGATAAATCCTTCTGTTCTGTTGGATCTTTTTTTTCCTTAAGATCGTCTCAAATCCACCTCAAACAGGAATACTGTGCTGTATTATGGGGACGGCTTCTAAAGACAAGAGGGGCCAGGGATTTAGCTCAGTGGCATAAGTGCCTGCCTGGCAATCACAAGATCATGAGTTCTATCCCTGGTACCAAAATAAATAAATAAATAAATAAATAAACAAATAAATAAATAAGTAAATAAAAGTAAAGACAAGAGGGGTGGCACTTGCCTGTAGTCCCAGCTACTCAAGGAGGCTTGAGGCAGGAGGGTCGCTGAGCTCAGGAGTTCAGCAGAGCTTGGGGAACATAGCCAGACCACATGTCAAATAAACAATCCTCCAAAAAACTGAACAACATAAAACATAAAACACCTTAGTGTACTGAGGCACCATCTGGGTACCTGTAGGCTGCAGATTCTCAGTCAGTCAGTGGGAGGGTGGGCCTGAACTTCTGGGTTTCAGACAAGCTCACAGGGAAGGCTAACATAGGGGTCCCAACATGTCCCTTAGCTGGCCAGAACTCTAAGACCTTGACCTTCCTTCTCACGTCTGCTTTCCTCTGCTCATCTCCCCAAATCCAGGCATACCAGATACAGACTGTCACAGAGCAAATGGAGTCTGTCAGCTGTGTGCGTCCAGCTGTCAGTAACGTTGTGGCCTCTGTTGTTGCAACTGTGGTGGACAGAAAGTACCCTGTGTAGTGGGCATTAGAGTCATGCTGTGAAATGATTCCAGTTCCAGGTATTAGGTTTTGCTTTCCAGGTTTATTTCATGTCCTTAAAGACATGAAGCCTCTTGATGGGTGTTAGATTAGGGACCAGGTTTTATTACTAAGATAAGTAATGCTTTGAAAATGTTATACTATTTGTCATGTTTTTGTTTAATGTGGTTTTTTTTCTTATTGTAGTAATAAATGTGTGTAAACAGTAGAAGATGTAGAAACCCCAAGGTAATCTAGGGACAAAGTGAAAATGACCCAGATAGAGTTCTCATCAACATTTTGGTTTTCTTTTCATTATTGTTTCTATGTACAATCGTAATACTCCTCTACTCCCACTCCTTCCTGCCACCATAGAGAGCAAAATATAGACATTATAACTTTCACATGTTATGATCATTTCCTTATGCCATTACGTTTTCTCTCTAATATGACATTCAGTAGCTATCTAGTACTCCATCATAAAGCTATACCATTATTTACTTAACTAATTTCCTACTGTCGTTTCCAGTTTTCCATCACTATAAATAATGCTGAGATCCACATTTTCATGTGCTTCTCTATTTGTTTCCTTCAACCCAGTTTCTTGAAGTTTCTAGGTCAAAAAATTTTTTGCAACTTTCTAAAGCATTTGATATGTGCTGCTCCATGGCCCACAGAATGATGGGCCCAAGGTTAAGTTCCCCTTGGTCTGGGAAAAGTTTGATCAGAGACGTCACCATTTCCATTTTATGTGGGGAGATGTGAAAACTCACTCACTACTGCTCGAAGATCAAAGGAAAAACCTAGTGCAGCAGAAAGCACTCCAGCTCCTGGTGACATGTGTTGAGCTAGATCACACTGGGTGAAATGGTGAGTTGCTCCTTAGGGTCTACCTAGAGCAGTGATGGCAAACCTTTTAGAGCTTTCGGTGATACAAACTGCCCACTGCAGCACAGGTGGTGTTAAATTCATCACCACTGACCTAGACCATGTCTGGATTCCTGGATCTTTCAAGTAGGTGAATTTTCAAAGACAAGAGGAAAAGGGAAAAGAAAGGCACTAACACAGTGTCTCCCCTAGTCCAGACTTATGTATCCAACTTCCTCCTTGATATTTCTGCTTCAGTAAACTCAAACTGAACATGACCATAAACATATCAAAAGCTCTTCCTCACCAGAACACTGCTCCACCTGTCAGAGTCTTAAGCATGACTGAACCAGAGGTAACTACATCCTGCTGTCTCATAGGCCCCAAGCCTCGTAGTCTTGTTTGCTGCGTGCTTTTGTTTCCATGCTTCATAGCTGACCCATGGAGAAATCCTTTTGAATTTGCTTTCAAAGTATACCCAGCAGCTGACCTCTCCTTATCATCTCTCCTGGGCTATCCCGGTCTGAGCCTCCATCTTCTCTCATCTGGAGCTTGGCAGTAGCCTCTCATGCTAACTCCGTGTCTGTGTCCTTGTCTTCTTGCAGTTGGTACCAGTGAAGCAGCCAGTCATTCCCATTAAAACATACCTCTGATCATCCCACTCCTCTGCTCAGAATTCAGTGAAGGCCAAAGACCTTACACAACCTGCAAAGCCCTCTCCATCATCACGCCTCCCCACAGCATCTCACATCTCACCCCCTGCCTCTCATCTCTTCCTTCTGGGCTTCAGGAGCATGTCTACCCTCTCCTGTTTCTAGACTTCTCTGTGCCTGGGAGGCTCTTCCCTGGAACATTCATGTGGGTAACTGTTCACCCTCATGGTCTCACCTTCAGTGTCACCTTACTGCGTTCAGAACTCTCCTCCCGGCCCCAACATTCAAACCTCCCTTACAGTACTATATAGTTTCTTTTTTCCACAGTGTTAAATACAGTGTTTTATTACTTTTTAACAAGATCACTATGGCTGATGTGTTAAGAGTAATCTGAAAAGAGGGGGTGGGTCAAGGGCAGAACACGCTATGTAATTTACTTATTTATTATGCTTATCGACTAGAAAGAAATAAAGACTACCCAAATGAACACAAGCAGAGACTATTTATCCAGGGCTTGTTATAACAAGGGAGTCAGCCACCATTGCTTGCCTTTGTCAGAGACTCAAAAGCAGGCCAGGGAGTGAGCCAGCCTCGTGATGAACTAAAGAAAGGCTTTGGATTAGCTGTGATTGTAGGTAGTTGCATAGGGAAGCAGGAGGTGGGTCAAGGAGAAGTGAGCATCTGATGTGTCTGACCTGGTAAACCATAACTGGCTTTCTCAAGTTGGAAGTGAGGGCAAAAAGTTAGAAAAGTTGCCAGGTTACTGGTCACACCCTATTTTTGGCCAGGGGCCTCAGAAGTTGTGGGTCAAAGAATTGCTGCCATATACGGTCTGGCCATTATCCATTTGTATATTCACTCTGCTGTGACTATTGTTGACTTCTAGCAGGGCAGAGGTCTTTGAGAAAACTCTGATGGCTAGAACAGTGTGGCTGTAGGCTGCTCTCTGTCAGCGTTTGTTGAATTCGGCAAGGCATTTGGCCTACATCATCTCATTTAGTTCTAAAAACAAGCCAAGTAGATTCTTACTATTCCTGTTTTCCAAAGGGGCAGAAGGGTCTCAAAGAGGTCAGAAACCTTGCTCACAGTCACCCTACCAATGAGTCAGGAAGTTGAGTGCCCACCTGAACGTAAAGCAGATCTGTGTGTTTGTAGGTAATTCGTGGGAAATGGAGGGGGTGGGGAGCTGCGCCAATCCACCTGGTAGCAGAAGCCAGATCCCCACCATCTTCAGATGATACAGAATTTTCAGCCAACACTTTGAACAGAAGATGTCTAGCGTCTCCTGTTACCTGTCTACACAACTGAATGAACCCTTGTATCCAGAATTAATTTGGGTTCCCAGAAGGAGGCACGCCCCTCACAACCTCTCCTTGAAGTTGGATAACAACGTGGGGAAATTCACTCTAGACCTGAGTTTGGGTGATGCTGTCATAACACTGAAGTAGGTTTTGAAGGCCCCCGTGCTTGTGTCCACATGCATGTGTGTGAGCCTGTAATTTACAGTACAGTCTTGCAACTTTTTAAGCTACAGCACTGCCACGGTACCTCTTCTGGATATCATTTCCAAATAATTGTGGAATTAAATTCTCTTCTTCAAAAGTGGGCCCCAGGGACATAAAGTAGAGGGGCATTCTGGGGAGAAGGCCAGCAGATGTCACAAGGCTCATGTCAGAGGGTTGGAGCCCAGGCCACACAAGCAGACGCTGCCGGCTGAGGATGCCCGTGAGCGCCCTGTGTGTGTGCTAAGCCTGTTAGTGTGTGCCAAGCACAGCCACCCTGCTGCCGGGACTTGCTATGCTCCATCACTGGCTATAGGAATGATGGAGCCAGCAGCAGCGTGGCTCCAAGTCTGTGCTCTTCTGCTTTACCATTGCAGGGCTCAGAAGGATATGGCCAGGGCTTTGGGGATGATTTATTAGAGGCTTACTGGCATTCATTCCTCCAGGGATTCAGAGTCTGAGGTGGGTCCAGGCTGGGTGAGAGATGGCTTCAGTTCAGTGTCCAGGAGAATGTTCCACTGAATACTGAACTGCTTGTGAAGGGAGTGACTCCTCCATCACTGGAAAGGACAAAGAGTCTGTCCAGGGATTTTAAGAAAGGCTTCTACAGGAGCTAGAAAATTAGACTCAATGTCCTCTTCAAGAGCAGTGACTAAATGAGTGGCTTCTTGTGGTGGGGGCCTTACCAGGATCCTCAGCATTATTAATACTGATTAATCAGTGAGTGAGCTGAGCTGAGTGGACTAGGTGTGATTTGAGATAGAAGAGCAGGACAGTCTGCTCAGACCTCACAATAGTTAGGATATAGGGAACAGGATTTTAGGATGCTGTAAGTTTAAGAGTCAGTCTAGTCTCAGTTTAAATCCTAGCCAACCTATCTCTGGATCAGGCTTTTTCAACTTTGGCACCATTAACTAGGTCATTCTTGGTTGCAGAAGGGGCTGTCTTATGCTTTGTGAGATATTTAGCAGCATCACAGGGCCACCAGATTATGGCACCTCCTCTATCAGCTGTGATAACCAACAGTGTTTTCCAGATGTTCGTTCCCTGGAAGGGGAATACAAAATTGTTCCAGGTGTTGAGAACCACTGGGTGGGGCTTGTGAGATCTCTGGCAGATGAAGTTGTCAGGTCTAGTCCTGTTCTCTTAACCATGAGGTAACAATAGCTTCTTGAAGGATGAAATGAGAGGCTCATCAGGCTTTGAGCACAGGGTCTGGCACAGAGAACACACTCAACTACCATGGTCACAGGCAGAAGTAGAGGAAGCTTGGAAAAGACAGAGCTGTTTGTAGTCAGACTGGAAGGATGAGAACACGTTTCCCGTAAGGATGAGAAATGCTGTGGTCATGATTATTCCTCCTCCTTCCGCTACGCTCCCAAGCTTTGTCTCTTGCTGATCACTCTCTCATTTCTCCAGTGAAATAGACCAGGTTCTTCTGAGAACCCCAGATCCTGGAAGTGGTACGTTTGACTCACCTTTAATCCTCCCAGTGCCTCCTGCTGTAGGGTGTGTGTGAACTTGCCCCTCCTTTTGGAGCAGGCCAAGAACAGGTCCTCGTCTCCATTTAAGTATAAATTGGAAATTTGTTCGCTGCATCTCCCTTGCAAGAAACACTGCCCTGAATAAGCGTTTGGATCTGGCTTGGATGAGGCTGGAGCTACAAATGCAGCTGAATATTTCATGAAAAACCTTTCAAACCACGTGCTCTGCTCTTGTGGCTGCTGTGGGGGGAGAGAACACTGGTCAGACCATCTTAGCTCGAGCCTTCACTCTTTGGTGGGACTTCAAAGGGCTCCCTTCACCTCCCTGGGCCTCAGTTTGCTCCTGTGAAAAGTGTGGGGGCTTACTAATTGGAGGTTGGCTCTGATAGTTGTAGGAGGTAGTATTAAGTAAAGGGCCTGGCAGGGTTCCTGGTACTTAGTGGTCACTTAGTAAATGGCTCTCCAGTTGAAATCTTCCTGTTTTCTTCCCAGAATTTGTACTTCACATGGTTCAGCTTAGCATAATTTCAATTTAAGAATAAACCAGCCTACCACAAGGCTGTTTAACATACACAGGTGACAAGCAAATGCCTGCCTTGCCTTTGCCCATAGAAAAGTAATTAGAACAGCCCCAAGAGGAGCCTGGGAGGATCCCCAACCCCTGTCATAGGCCCAGGCCCAGCCCAGCCTCAAGTCTAGCTCCTCCTGCTCCTTCCTACCAGGAAGTTAAGGCTGCTGTAATGAAAACAAGAAGAGTGTGGTGTTTTGTAACTATTTTTATACCTACATCAGACTTGATGTTAGTGCTTCTGAATTATTTAACGTTTTTCTTTCTCAGCTGGCCTCTCCAGCGAGTTTCTCTCCTGGGGCGGAGGGAGTTGTTTTATAGGAAACCATGGAGGCAGACAAACACTGGCTGCAGGGCTTTTCTTCTATTGAGGGAATGACATTAGTAGGCATCCGATTACAAACTAGGGGACTCTTATTAAAAAGAGGTGGCAGGTATCTCTTCTCTGTTATCTACACAGAGCAGTTGCGTGAGGTGCCTAAGTCCACCCAGCAGAAAAAGAGGGATTCAGGATTCATGCGGGTCTTCCTGAGTCTAGAGCTAGTGCTGCTTCCACTGAGATGGGCCGACGCCATGCTGGCCCTTACTGTGCTTCTGTGTGTGTGTGTGTGTGTGTGTGTGTGTGTGTGTGTGTGTGTAGGCTTACATTACCTATTAGTTTACCACATGCCAGATCACATCACCCCAAACAGTGCAGGGGTGACTGGAGGTGAGAAGGCTGGGAAGAGCGACACAGGGATGAGGGGTCTCTTGGTGATTATAGCACCATGTTTCGGCATGAACGGAGACTGATGGCTTTGGCAGAGGTCTGCGTAGTGCACTGTGCGTGTCCCCAGGGCACTTTCGCGTGGCGTCTGTCAGCTCCACATGTGCAGAGCCAGATGGGGCCCCACCCTCTTGGTCCAGCTGCCCTCTGTAAAGTGGTATCCGCACCTTGGGCCTCTTTGAAGGGGGTGATGATTGGCAGCTCCAAACCACCCCTCACAACGGGAGGCAATGAACTGGACTCTTATCTTCTGCCTCT
>PVJX010008942.1:0-63180 GCA_004027295.1 Dolichotis patagonum | reverse complement strand
CCATAAAACCAATGACAATTTGCTTTACGTATTTTATGTATTCCTTACATCTCACTACAGATCTTACATTTAATAATCAGATATTTTGATATAATTGCTTATTAATAGACTCTTAATCCTCCAAAGTACATTAATGTTACTCAGTTGCCATTTTCAAGTTGCTTGAATGTTCTACACTTCCCACAGAGTTTCTTAATAAAGTTTCTTAATAAGGTTTCTTACTTAGTTCTTGGTTTTAGGTGTTTTCCTGTTTTGTTTCATTTTTTTCAAAGAAATAAAAGAGAGACAGAAAATCATCACTGTTCTAGCAGGGAATGTTAAATTAGTATTCTGTAGTCCACACTGGATTAGTAAGACTAAATCATAATTCAAAGTAAAGTTTCTACAATTTGTAATCAGAAAGAATAAGAGAAACTACTGTATTTAATGCCCTTTTTATTCACTGGGTGGCTTAATGTGGCATTGATCCATTATGCATGGTATTTAATTAACATTGATCTTATTTTAAAAATGCTTATTTTCAATAAAAATTCAACATGTACCACTTATCGTCTGTTCATATGTTCTTCATTTTCTTCACATCTCTGAAGAAAGCATAACAAATTGCTCCATGCCTCAGATTGTATCTCCTTCTTCTCCCTAAAGATAATAAACACGAGAATACTAACAAATTATACAGTTTGAAAGAATATTTTGTCTTGGTTTTGTTTTAAGATCATTGATTTTCATTCAAAAATGCAAAAATGTAGAAATATATTTATATTTTCACCATAACCCTTTTGTAGACAGAATTTAGAAGCAAAATTACACGGTCAAGGTTTATAGAATGTCCTAAGTGTGCCTTAGCACCATATTTCTTTTCAGCAAAATGAATTAAATTATACCTCTGATAAGTCTCCATTTCTTATATTCTAAAAAGAACTTTTAAACTATATTCAGAAACATTTGTTAGTGTGCAGAAGTGGCTCACTGGTGCAGATGCACTGTACGTTCTTATCAATGGCATTACAAAAGCATATGATATAAGCTAAAGAATAAATTTCACACAGGTAGACTGTAGAAGTTGTTACTAATCAATTGAATACATATGTATCCATTTGCAGATATAGGTAACAATGTAAATGCCTATATATTCCATGTATTCTACCATATAATTAGAATGTTTTACATCTTATTTACTATTAGCATGTACTATTATTTCTCTTATAAATTTTAGAGTAATAACTTTTTTTTCTTTTTATCTTTGGGATTTGAAATAGTTTTGGAATGGCTTTGGAAAGGTGCAGAAATGATGGTACTGATAGTACTAGCCTACTGTTTTATGGGTGTAAATATCTGGCATTAGAAATTCTACATCCATGGTACCATATCGAAATACCTATATTATAATCTGTATAATATTTTGCACATCTCATTAGTGTAAAACATCATACAGAAAGGTTTGCTCTCAAAGGAGTTAGCTATTCACACATCTGAATTTTTCCATTAAAGTCTAGTTGTTAATGCTCCAAGAAACTTCATATATATGCTACAAATGATAGATATTTTTAAAATGCTTACATTTATTTTCATTGTTTTATAATTCACAACAGATTATGTTCTTGGGATATATCATGGGTGCTGTAAAAGTGAGGCTTATGTCAAAGTTCTATAGATCTGAGGCCTTTCCTATTATGATAATATTTTTTAAATGCAGAAGTGAATAATAGCAGGGTTATTGTTATTAAAATTATTACATAGCTGGAACTCCGTATAGGTGTATTAGGCAACATGTGACTATAGGTTAGGATATGCCAAATAGCAAAGGTTCATTTGCATTAGTTCCTGATTGCTGACCAAACAAACTATCTTAGATCAATGCAAATTTATTATGCTTAATTATTATGCTTAGAAACACTCAGTGTCACTGAATTAAGAGCAAGGTTTCCATGAGGCTATATTCCTATCTGGAAGTTCTAGGAAGAATTAATTTCCTCTGTTCTTTCATCTTTAAGGCCAACAGTGGCAAACAGGAACTTTCTCAGACCTACTTTCTGCTTATCTCTTGAGTTTTCACTTCTACCACAGATCTCACCCAGGAAGAATTCTCTGCTTTTTAAAATTTGTATGATTAGCTTAGATCTACCTGGTTCATGCAGGAAAACCTACCACTCTCAAAGTGCATAATGCTTATCTCATCTGTGGGTTTCATCTTTTCATTGAGGATATCATGTTTACAGGTTACAGGGACTACGATGAGGTTGTTGTCCAGGAGTAGATAGCGGAGGACATTGCTCTTTCTACCATAAATTACTTCGTGAAGGTGTTTGGAATGATAATAACCAAGTATCACAATTTTGCCAGAATCTCAAGAAAACGTTGACTAAAAAGAGGTAGCATTTATTTTAAAAAATGATTAGTTTGTTATAAGCTTTATTAGATTATCACTTCACTTCTTTTTATACATTTAAAGCAATGAATGATTACAGTTAAAAAGTTTGGTTTTCAGTACTGGGATAATTCTCAGGGCACTGTTCTAAGCTACAACCTCAGCACTGTTTTTATTTCTTATTTTGAGATCATTTTTAATAAGTTTCCCAGGTTTGATCAGGACTCGTGATATTTATTCCTCAGCCTCCTCAGTGGGTATTATAGGCATAAGCGACTGTGCTTGGCTTAAGAATTTCTTTTTACTTATGTAAACTTTCCTCCATCCAATTCTGGGTTAATAACATTTTAAATTTAGATTTTTATATTATAATATTTATTTCATGTTTGCTACACCTATCCACCCATTTTGTCACCAAAATGTGTTTTAAACAAAGAATACATAACCCTATAATGTACTTTATAGCTCCATAAAGGTAAGGTTAACAACTACAGTACTAAAGGAAAGAAAAAATCATTCTTTGCATAATATATTGGAGATAGGATTTTTGGCAGAAAAAGCATGCTAAGTTTTGAATTAATTGTTTGTATTCTGTATTCCTTAATAGCGTTTTCTATTTCAGTTAATTACCTGCTTTGGTTACAACTGGCTCTCTTCCTGTGTTGCTTTATTTGCCTCATAGGAGAGAAGGAAATGGTGATTAATGCTTATTGTGCTTCTACATGTTTGCCATAAGATTCACTAAACACATAGCAATCTCATATGACAAATTTATTATTCATCCTTTACTGATGAAGAAACACTTAGGAAAGAGAATTTGTCCAGTATTATGAAGTAAAATCCGTCTACCAGTATTCTGTTTATACTTGTAAGGTTCCAAAGAACCAAATTTTCTATTAAATCACAGAATGTGATTATTTCACAAAAAATTATTTTAATTTCACTGTCTAATCTGTCTAGTGGCTTCCTAACAATCTGCATTCACACAGTTTATCTCTGGCTTCTTAATTCCTAGGGTATAGTGAAGTAATCAGAGAATTTGTTTTACTATTGCGTCTGTTTTAGGGACAGAATTTAGTGACAGTGACAGGATTTAGGACCATTAAGATGATCAAAACACTTAAAAGTAAAAGATAGGTCTTGTGATAGTCATAGGTAGTGGGTGCTGTGAAAGCTTCTGAATGTTTCTGGGATTTTAGAAGGCCATGTTTATATTCAGAGCTGTGTAGATGCCCAGACCTGAGAATGTCTACCCTATCACTCTTACATGTGATAGAGTTACTAATTGACTGAGCCGTGCCATTCCTATCATCTTAAGAGAGCTTAAGACATATATCCACACATAATCTTGTACTTGGCTATCCATAGCTCCATTATTCATAATAGACATAATATACATACACATACTCTTTTGAAATTCAGTGCAACCATTTTTTGTGTTTTTTCAAAGTTATGTAACCATCGTGATGAACTAATTTTGCAACACTTTTGTCTCCACAAAATATATGGAAACAACTGAAGTGTATAACTTTTTATGCATTTAAATAACATATACTATATTCAAGTCAGATTATATTGTTGAACCATAAAATAGGAGTAAAGTACTGAAATATGCTACATGGCTGAACCTTGACCACATATTGATTGCAAAGAAGGCAACACATAAACCCACATATACTGCTCCTCCATTTATATGAAAAGTTCATAGTAAGTACATCCATACAGCCAGGAAATAGATTAATGTTTCCTGGAGCTGGGGTTGAGGAGAGATGGAGAGTGTCTGTTAATGAATATGAAGTTCCTTTTTCTGGTAACAAAAATCTTTGTAAAGAATTCATAATGATGTTTATGAAACGTTACATATTGAATTATAAACAAGTATTGAATTGTAAACTTGAAAAGCTAAATTTAAGTAGTGTGTGTGTTTACGTGTGTGAGTGTGTGTGTTACTGGTGATTAAACTCCGGGGTTCATATGAGTGAGGCAAGCACTCTACCACTGATATATATTTGTGGTCCTATTTTATAAATATTATAAATTTTATTTTGAGATAAGGGTTCACCTAGTTCCCCATGTTGGCCTTGAATGTGTGTTGTTTCTATCTCAGTCTCCCAAGTAGCTTAGATCATAAGCCTGCATGTCCAGCTTGTATCATTTATATCTTGAGAAAATAATGTGCTTTTTGATCTGATTTAGTGGGTTAATTTAAATTTTATCTGCTCTATTTATTAGACTGTAATCTTGTGACTGAAGTTCTTTTGTCATTTGTAAAATAAAAAATATCAAAAATTAAATTAATACACCTTTTTATTCCACAAGAAAAGAGGAAGACATGGAGAATGAAGAATAGGAAAAGCCTGCCAAATTCTCTCTAGTCTCATTTGCACAAGAAACATACCTTACTAGTAAATTTGGAGGCATTAAACTATCATGTTTTGCCTAAAATGCAGGGATTTGCGAGTTTATCAAGTATTGAAAAAAGTCAAGCACTTTAAAATATGTTCACATATGAAATCAAAGTAAAAAAAAACACAAGATTGCAGAATTTTTCATATAAACTTCGATATGATCAGATTTCAATCTCAAACCATCAGTATATCCAATTTATTTTATTTTTATAAGATGGGACATTATAACTTAATATCGTAGTTACTAAATTCAGATCCTTTAAGCAATAATTTGAAATCACTCTGAATTTAGACTAATGAAAGTTTATTTTTTCTCTAGCTCTTCCACTGGTTGACATAATTAACACTTTGAAGTGATGTTTATATTCTTCTAAATAACCCTACAAAAATAAAAAAAATGTAATGGATAAAATTATGTCCATGTAAAGATAATAGATAACAAACTATTTCTATTTTCTTTATTATTTAGGAACTGTCTTAGTTATTTTTCTCTTGTTGCTAAGACAAAATGTCTGACACCCAAAGTTAAGGGAGGAACGTTTTATTTAGCTCGCAGTTTGTGGAAGTTTCAGTCTATACTCTGCTGGCTCCAAGGGAGGGTTGTGTGGCAGTACCATATATACTTCTAATCCCAGCACTAGACAAACCAATCACAAATTCTATATTCAGCTACCTTCAAAAAGATACTCCCATGACTACATGAGGCCTTGGGGGGACATCCGGATGCAAACAATAGCAGGAGCCTTTGCTAATACATTTTGATATAGTTCATGGTGTGTGTGTGTGTGTGTGTGTGTGTGTGTGTGTGTGTGTGTGTGTTCAAAGGAGACCGTCTTTGGGGATGGTAGTTTTCTTAATTCAGTGCATACACATCAGAAAGAGTAAGAAAATAGTAGTCTATATAAATAACACAGAAAAAGTTCAACTTTCTTGTATTGACTATTTTAGATAGGTTTGCTTTAGATTACAAGACTATTCTAGGCAGAATTTTTCCCATATCTTCTTTTCATTTATGCTTACATTCTCCAAGCCATGCTAAACTAAGAAAAGCAGAAATTTGAAAAATGCCTGTGGTTTAGTGGATGTCATATACTTTTCCTTACATGTCATGTTGGGGAGCCACTTTTTACAAAAGGATTTTTTTTAACTTTTTCTTAATTCCAGAAAACATATGAATTTTGTCAACTTCTGAGCTAAAAATGCTAATGGTTATGGTATGAGAATTAACACATTTTCTTCCCATAGAAAATAAGTTTCTAAAAATGTTAGCTATTTCAGATGCCCTTTAGGAATTTGTCTGTTTAATTGAAGATATAGTATTAGTTATTTTTTATTTATTTGATAGGAACTCTAATAGAATATGCAATGCCTGAAGCAGAGATCTGCTTTAAAAGAAGAAAATTACATTTTCTTTGAATGGTTCATGTTATTCAAAATGCTTAGAATATTAAAGCCCATAAGTTTGAATTTTAAAATACTGGTACTGTAAAAGTGATTTATATGTGTCATAACACTGTAATAGAAAAATAAACTATTGATGCTTTTACCTCTATCAGGCACATAAAATGTAGTTAAATGAAATTTTTCTTACTATTATATAGTGTTCTTGATAAGGTCTTTGTTAAGGTTTTCTTGATGCTAGATTAATTCCATAATCTCTTGCACTGTAAATACATTTTACCATCTAGACATCTTGGAAAGTATTTGGAACAATCAAGAAGTCCAGTGCCCCAAGAATAATCTTCTGGAATCTCAAGACTTCTGTGTCTCCTTTGAAAAAGATTTCAGCTCTCACCTGTACTTTTACTGATCCCCATTGTCTTGTCAATATTCTCTTTCATGAAACCAACTGAATTAATCTGATTATATGTTTCATTCCTCTTAATGCTATTTAACACCATCTTCCATATATTCATGCATTTTTCATGCTTAAACCTTCACATTTTCCTATCTTAACTCTATTTGCCACTCATTTCTAACTTCTGAATCACTTTCACATCAGCCTCTGGCAATTACCATTATCTACAATATTCTGCATATACACAACTCTTTCTCTATAAGACCACTTGAATTTCTGGCTGTGATCAAAACCTGAATATCCCGAGGTCAATGAAATTGTCGCTCTTTTCATTCCTACACGTCTCATATCACAGAAGTTGAGACTGTAGGTGTCTTGCTTTTTAATCTTTGACATATTTAACTCTATTCCTACTCGTGTCTTTGCACAACTATCATTCCTTTATAATCATTTTCTAGTCCTCTCTTTTTATATACCCATATCTTATTTCTAAGGCATAAATTTGGCATACCTGTAATTAAAGGATCTTTTATTCAGGTTGCTCATGATTTCTTGAAGCCATCTCCTCTTTCAATTTTGCTTGTGTGACAATTGTTTCCAGTAAATGATCCCACTAATTTCCTATAAGTAATTATTCTACAGCCTCTATTTCAACCATCTCACATCTTTACCACCTTTTCAATCATTTCTATGTCATTTAATGACAATGAAAATCCTCAGTGATCATTCTTTTCATGTAGTTTGAAGGAGGAAAATATTCTCTACAAGGTTTGTTTAGTGGTTTAAGGTCACAGTATGAGCCCACAAATGGCTAACTAGTTTTTAACATATAGCATGAATAAAGTAAAACATTTCCTTTTTCTTTTGTGCATCTGTAATGGTAAACTGTTTGAAGCATAATCTAAACTGAAATGATGCACCAGGATTTTTTGTTCACATGTAATGTGTTCATAACTCAAGAATGTTGATTCCAGCAAGTTTCCCCTTGGTGTCACGAATTCCCTTACCTATTTTATCAATCGTTTACTATCTTGAAGCCTGTAGTTTATGTTAGAAAAAAAAAATCTTTATTTTGTTAATTCTTCAAAGATCCCTGCAATCATTACAGAACTCTATATTGTTAGAGATACTGTTTTTGAACATTGAAAGAATATTATCCCACTTTTATTGTGGCTTCCTTTACAGCTATTATTCTATCAATACTCACATTAATTCTAACTGAAGATTAGCTGTCCTTTTAGATCAGAAATCTTTTAGTAATTGTCTGACTTTAGTTTCCTGATGTATTACTATGACATGGCTAAGTTGGAATTACTTTTGTTAGTAGCTATATATTTGCTATATTTTCAGTATCTGTCATTAATTCTGAAAACTTTCAAGCTATTCTTTTTCTAAATAAATTTCATCCAAATTTCAATTTATTTGGCATTTGGCATTTCAAATAGATTTACTGAAGACTTTCTTACATTAACATTCCTAATTGCAGATATATATTTATGTTGTCCAACTCTGTCTTTTGTACTTTGAACCATGTATATTAGTTATTAACTTTGGTAGTTATTCTGATATATATTTCTTATTTATAATTTTTTCAAACATATTTTTCATTTCAATTTTTCTCAGTATATATCTCAGTTCTATGTTGTTCGTTAAAAGATCCACATTGTAATATAGTATTTATCGATGTTGTTTTCTCATATTTCTAATACTTTCTATTTTCTTAAATATGCTAGATTATTACTGATATTTTAATACTGGAATTTCTGCTGATTTTCCCTCATTTTAGCTTTGCTCTTTTAATATATGTGTTTGTGTGTTAATTTTAAAATAGTTTACTTGACTCATTTAAATTTTATCCATGTAAATTCTTTTAGTCCAACAAGGAAAATGGTGATTTATGGAAAAAAAAAGCTTCTTTCACATACTTATAAGACGTAACATTTCAGAAAGACTTTAAACCAATTTATATGTTTGATTTCCTCTTATTTCCTTCAGTTTATTTATTTGGATTACAAATATTCATGAAAGTATCTTGTAGCTTGTAACTATAAAGTTTCCATTTCTATTTTTATTCATCCACTGCTATATTTGAAATTTCCTTTGAGATTCCTTACAAGATTGGGGAACATTGCTATTTATGTCTTGTATTAAAGTAAACCTTTTGCCATCTGGCCCTCATGCAGTTTTTCTAAAGAGTGTTTCAACCTCATTGGACCTTGGACCTACTGCAGTTTCCTTCAGATGGGTAGTCTGAAATTGCAAGTCAATAATAAGTTTAAAACTAGAGCGGAAGCATTTAAACAAAGCCAATTTCACTATTTCTTTCACTCTCTAACAGACTCATTCTTGCCTTACTAGCTTACTTAGTTTTATTTAATGTACCTTTTTTCTGTTACTTCTATCTTACACTTATTATTGTGGCTTATGTACTCCTTTCGTACTGCTAATTCTCCGTAATTTTATTTTAATGACATACTGAATGCTGCAAAAAAAAAAAAAAACCCTTCTCTTCAAATTAAGCATTTATCATTATAATAAAACATTTCCAAGTACCTTAACTAGTCTATAGTTTAGATTGTTTGCTATGAAATAACTGCTAAAGAATTTTATTAGTAAGCACTTACTCGGTATGGTTTTTCATATTTTACTTTAAAAGTTTTCACTGTCGAATTCATTTATTTATCAGAATTCAGGCATGACGATGCACACCTGTAATTCCAGCACTCTGGGAAGTGAGCCAAGAGTATCAAAAGTTCAAGTCCACTTGGGGATGGAACTCAGTCCAAATGCTCTGGTTTCAATCCATGGCAACATAACAATAATCAACTCAAATAACACTGATCATTAAATTAAAATGAAATAGTGATTAAATAAAAATGTAATATGAAGTAAGTAAAATAAAAAATATGCTAGAAAATTGGAGAAATACATGTGGCATGAACTATAGGACTATTAAACTGAACATGTATATTTTCTATAAAATGTCGTCATTCTTAACCAAATTCTTTCTCACTGAGTTAAATCTAATATGAATAATTAACACTAGTATGTTTCATCCTTAGAATGCCATTCTAATTTTATTTTTATTATATACAAAAAGCTTGATGTCATAATAAACTAAACATGACTCACTTGTTCTAGTCAAATAACTTAATAGAATTGCTATGAGTTGAATTTGTTGTATAATAGGTAATATTCAACAGAAAGAATTTTCATTAATTCTTGTGCCCCTTAAGTAAAGAGCTGTGTGATTTTTGACAAAATCATAAGAATGAAAAAGCTACCAGAAATCTCTAGCAAATGAAGTACATCAGAAATCATCAGTGTGTTTACTTTTTATTAGTGTCTATTATCTGTAATGGTGATTTGACACAAATGGTTGGTCTCAGTGTTGGTACTGAGGCATAAATGCAGTTGTTCTGATTACTTATCTATTTTGTGGCCTATTTACCCTTGTTTAAATTTGCCCAAAATTCCTTTATTTTTAATTATAAACAATCATATTCTTAAAAGTCATATTCTTAAAAGCCAATAAAACAATTCTGAGAAAACAACTCATCTCTTTTTCTTTTACCTGAATAGTTATATATCAGTTATTATCAAAGTGTGGGCAGAGACGAGTGAGTAGGAAAATACATTTGGACCCCATGGGTAACAGTTAGCTTGAGGTTCAGAGAATAAAAAGGTGGGATTCATTCAGAAACAATAATACATTTTACCAAGGCCAATAATTCTCAACATATATGACAAAATGCTTCTTCTTTCTGGGGAAGAAGGTTCTGACTCTCACCCTCTCCATACCCCCACCCTATTCCTATTGAGTACATGAAAGCTGTAGAACTTGTCCCAGGAAAAAGAATAAATTGAGATTCAAAAGTTGATTTTAAAATGACTCTATTAAGTATTACAGTCATCTCTCAGTATTTGCAGGGGATTGGTTTCAGGCCCCTGCAGATATGAAACTCTGCAGATGCTTGACTTCCTTGTATAAAATGGCACTGCATTTGAATATTACCAATGCATATCCTCCTATACATTAAAATTATTTTTCAATAACATCTAAAACAATGTAAATTTCATGCACATAGATGTTGAGCTACATTGTTTCAGGAATAATGGCAAAAAAAATATCCGTACCTGTTTAGTACAGAGCCGACCATCAATTATTCTAGGGTTAACTAAAAAGCGCATATCAACAACAACATTATCTTAAAAATCTTTCCTATCTACAGTTGATTGTATCTATGGAAATGGAAGGCCAACTGAATGTGTTTAATTGAGCTAAATCAACATTTGATAAGAAAAACATTAAACTAATATTGACTTGGTTTCAGATTTAAACATGAACATCCTTAACTAAAATGTGTACAACTTTAATATATCCTATCATAAATATTATAATCACTCACAAATATATTTTTAAAAATTTGTCTATAAAAAACAAGTATTTAAGAAAAATACTTGAAAGAACCAATGTTTATTAGTGGCCATTTATAAATCATGACACTCCTGTAATTTGGGATACACAGTACAATTAAAAGCAAATGAGAGAGCTAACAAAAAACTAATGCAAAATAAATTAGAAAATGTTGTTTTAAAAGAGTAGCTTTTATATTTTAAGAAATTTTATAGTACATGTATAAATTTAATCTATTCAATATTCACACACATGCACACTTCACAGACAATTTTCCTTAATTATCATTTGAAATTTTTCCAGTGATTAAATGAAACAATGCAATTTGTGAGATTTGAGTGAAATGAAGTTTTTGTTTTATATGTCTATGCACCTTTAAGATTTTATCACAAGAATAATTTTAGGCATTATTTGTATAATTTAAAGAATTTTAAAATATTTTAATATCTCTTCCAAAATTATTCATTAAATTTACATTTTGTTAAAATTCACCTCAATATAAGAGTATGGAGTAAATTACACAATATTGCACTGCAAACATTCATCAAAAGTTTTTTATATTGAATTTAATAGTAGCTTTTAGATTTCTCACATCAGAAAAAGCAAAGCCACTCGGGGAAATAGTATTGATTTGGAACCTGTGTTATATTGTGATATGACTTATACCAAATTTTACCCTATGTACTGGAATCAAATATCTTTTTAATCTTAGCACTTCAGAGAGACTGAAAAACCACTGCCAAGATATTTCAAATATAAGATTTTCTTATTGTGAATTGTTCAAGAATTTCTGTCTAAAACTGGAATCAGGATCTTTAATTGCCTATGTGATAATTTTAAATAAATATTTAATTACTATCCAGATAATTTTAAGTAATCTTATTTAATATTTCTATTTTAAAAATAAAGAGACAAGGGAAGCTCTACTTTAGTGGTTACAACTCAACTCATGTAATAGTAATTGTCTAACAGGCATTTGAACTTTGAATGACTGTCATTTTCCTGTACTAATTTGCATTAACTCACCTATTCTCTGTATTTACCTCTATGCATGCATACTCCATTTTTATCATACATATGGAAACTGAAGAACTAGAAAAGCTAAATTGTATACTTAGTCTTAATTTATCAATAAACAATAGAGTCAATTTTCAACTCAACATCCATGTCTTAAATCTCTGTGAACTCTGACATTACACTATTTCTCTGAAAAACTATTAAAATATAATTTGTATTGAACTGTTGATTATGAAAATGTTGTTTTAAAATAATTTTAATTTCCACACAAGAAATTAGCACAAACTGAGCTGCTTAAAACCATCTGTATTTATTATGTCAACGTGTTTGGGGCTCAGGAGTCCAGTTACAGCCTGGCTAGGTACTCTGCTTTGGATTTCTTAAGCAGTTGCAAAAGTGTTAGTCTGGTAGTGCATCCATCCAGCAGCTGAATTGAGGATGAGTCCATTCTCTAGGTTACATACGTTGGTGACTAAGTTGTTTAAGACTATAGGGGTGAACATGATAGCTTCAAGTTGTCAGTGAAGCAAACCTACCTTGCTGGTGGAAGTGATTCTAGCTTCCTACAGCTCCTACAGGACAGACATGGTTCCTAAAATCTGCAGGTCTTTCTTTCCTCAGCCTGAAGTTTTCCTACATGTCTTCTTACTTCAGTGAGACTGCAAGGAAACTGTGTGTGGGCTATCATCACATGAATAACATCCTTTCATTTGATGTGTTATATTGCATAGAAACTGGTCACACACCTAGGTCATAATCCATGAAAGAAAAGCAGGAACCCTAGTATTTGGGAAGTCTGAGATGGCCACCTTAGAGACTGCCCAGCAGTCTACTATGGGTCCAGATGTTTACTGCTTACTGTTTCTCTGGCATGCCAAATACACTCATCCTTTTCCAAATTTCACAGGAGTCTCATCCATTGCAGCATCTTCTCAAAGTCCAAAATTGCTGCATCTATGTTATGTCTAGATGTGGTCCTTTGTGTGATGATCAACTGCCATGTTTACTTGGTGGTGGTCTGAATCTAAGTTGATTCATTATTCTCATTTCTTAGCGTGTATTTCTTGCTAGCAGACTCACTCTGGAGATTTTCTCTTGATAAGTGTGTTTGAAGAGATCAGGGGCCATGTTGTCAAACCATATAGCCAGGAAGTAAAGGCAGCCCCTAGGAACAGTCCTCAAAAAATAGTCAGCTAAGGGCTACAACCAAAATTCACCTACAACCAAAATTCACCTACAACAAACAAGGAAGCAAAACCTTGTGAACTTTGAAGCAGATGCTCCTTCAACAGATGCTCCTAGTAAGGAAGCAGAGTGCACGTGCTTCATTTAGAGCCATAAGCAGAGGATATGACTGATCTACACCTGCTCTCTTGACCCATAGAGACAGAAACAATAAGATGCTTATTTTGAACTGCTGTGTTTCTGGTACATAGTAATAAATAAAAGAATATGATATATATATATATATATATATATATATATATATATATAATTTTTATTCACTCAACAACCTTTTTAGGTGAGCACTCTAGTTATTTCTGTTTTATAATTTCAGCAACAAAGGTACATAATATCCTCAGTCACTTTCTTGAAGTCTCTGAGGCAGTTATGACCAATGGAATTTTGAAAGCTATGTTTTCCCCACTTACCACTGTTAATATCCTGTATCAGCAACAACAGCAACAGCAAGCAAAAGCAAAAGCATTTTTTAATTTAAAGTTTTACAGGAAACAGGAGGCTTAAGAGAATATGATCCTCAAAAAGAGAGTTATGTATTTTTGTGGACAATTGTGAAGACGTATGATGGTTGCAACACGGTATAAAATTTTCATTTTAAATTACATACAATGTCCTAAACCAGTCAAAAGGTATTGATTCTATTTCTAGAATTTGCATTATTCCCCATGACACTGGATAGAATTATCTTTCTGAAGTATCACAAACATTGTTTAGTAAATACTGTCTTCAGATTCATATAAACCACCTATGGCTGCAGTTCAGTAAGGATTAAATGTGTGTCTTCCTATTATCTCAGCAGTGAAGAGGGGCCATGTTAAAATATTAATTACAAGTTAGCTATATTTTTCCATTGGATCCTTCTCTAGTAGGCAGTGATGATCTTTCACATATAGATTATTCAAATCACTTTGCTACTTTTCTTTACCCTCCAGCTACCTGCCATTTTGTCATTTGTCTTCTCCCTTGGAAGCTGTCCAAGCTCATGGAGAGGAGAGGAAACTCAAACTGATCTTAATAGCACCTCTTGTAAATGCAGCTGTGAGGGACGAGTGAGCAACTATTGTCTGACATCTTTATCATCTGTGCATTTCAATTATCCATAGCATCACCATTAAAGAATTAAAGTTAATGTATACACAGATACATTTGCATTCTCTAATATTTAACATCAGGGTAATGCATTTATAACTATGCAAAATTTTAAAATAAAAGCAAACATATAAATCAAAGAGAATACTTGTCTTGTTTCATCTCAATTCCTGTGTGATATATAGACTCACACACATGTGCAGTAATATTCTGATGGCCAAATGTACTTCTAATGTGTTCTTTTCCCCCATAACTGTTTGGAAATTTGGCTCAAGCTTGAAATCATTAAATAGTTGTAATGATATTCACGGAAGTGTCGTGCTCAACCAGAAGCAAATATAATTGGAATTAAAATGCCATTTGCATTTTTGTTATGTGATTTCAGCAGGAATTAATCTATAAAACTATTATCATACCAAACTTATATACATTTACATGTAAGGATAACCAATGTGTTCAGCCAATAAATTTACTCTGATTTATTAATGTTATTTCCTTTGTGTAAATTTATAATACACAAATCATATATGTGGATTGAGCAGTGAACTGTTAGATGCATAAATAAAAATGGATTCTTTTGGTACAATTTCAGAATGTAAGGCTAAAGTTTTACCTCATACAAAAAGCATAGAATATTTAAATCTCTCTAGGAGATGAATCTCAGGTAGACAAAAATGAATCCTAATTTCATTCTGTTCTGTGCAAACTAATACATTTTATAAGTACTAAAGATTAGATTCAGATTGATTTTCTACAAAGGACTTCAGTGAAAGGGAGGAAAAGAGTATGCAAGATATAAAATAACACTATTTTTAAAATATCAGTATAGTAGGAGTTATTTGATTTTTCATCTTTTTGGCTTTTCATTTCTATGTTTTCTATTTTCTAAAAATTTGCTGCAAGGATATGTTAATTATTAAACCAAAATATTTCTTCAAAAAACCCAATGGCGATCAAGGTGAACTGTTGCCTTAATAATAGTAATTTCTTACAGATGCTGAGAATAATGAAGTTTTGGGCTTAGAGTTAAATATTACTTTATGTTCACACTTTCAGGAACTTTGTACTGCCATTTCCATTTTCTGATGAGGATACTGAGGCTCAAAATAATTTAAAGAATCTGCCCAAGCTGACACATTTTTCTGTATCAATGGCATGTCTACACACTCTGAATACTTAGCAGAAAAATCTACTCACTTTTTCATTATTCCAAGTGATATTAGTACTGGATTTTAAAGAAAGAAGTAAAATTGTCATGGTTTTTTTCTGTTTGTAAATAAAAGGTTTTTTTGGTATCTTTAATTGTTAAATGCTAATTTATTTGTGAAGATAATTTTAATTTGGTAATAAAAGATTATCCTATAGGGAAAGCTAAAACCAAGAAAGATGATTTTGTATGGCTTTCTCTACTACTGAGTTTATGTAACCTAATCTTTACTGTGTAGCCCATAGAATATAGAAGAATCGTCTGTGTTTGCAGCCCTTGAATGGAATCATCCCTATGGATAAAGCCATAATACCTTGAGATACTTTCCTTTGCATAAGAAATGAAGCTGCTGTTAGCATGGTTGAAATGAAAATCCTTTGTTGCCCCAAACAAAGAAAATCTTAAAATTGATACTAACTCTTCAAAACTAAAAAAAAGAACAAATTTAGTTTATGTAATCCTGAAACAGCCTACAGATCCAGATCCGTTTCTGTTAACACCAAAACATTCTGTTTCCATGCAGAGTGGTCATTCTCTTTTCGTAGACAGTGCCTTTGGCTGGTTCTGTAGTCTAAAACAATTGAGATTGAATTGGCACTGTTCACTATCATATAACTTGGGTTTGAAGTAGCCTGTTTCTGTTACTTACCTATAGTATGGTAGCCAGTTCCTAGACAAGGATTATGTCCCATTTCTTTGTGTGCTGGTTACAATCTAAATATTTTGCACAGAAAACATTCATGTTTTATCTTCAAGGCCATTCTTAATGAACTTATTATTTCTACTAGATAAATAAAAGCATATTATCACAAATTGTGCTGGCTAGAAAAATACTTAATAAGAAATGTAAAGAAATTGTTATATGACAAAATAAGTAAAATGTATCTTTGTGCTTCAAAATAATCCCATCTACTTTTGTCTATATGTAAAGTGACTAGCTTTCAGGCAAAATGCAACCCGGAATAGAGGAGGAAGTGTCCTTTGATGTCGTGAATGCCCAGGAGCACCAGCAGCTGCGAAGCTTCCTAATGAAGCATTTGGCCTCATTTGGCACTGCTTGCTCTTGAGAGGATTTTCTTACAAAAGATCAGCTATTTGATGAGTTCCACAGGCTATCACTCTGAACTTCCACATATTGGCACCTACATGTAGTTGGAATTGATGTTCTACCTTCTGCATGGCACAGTGCCATGCTCGCAGATGGGCCCAGGTGTTGGCATGACAAAGAGAAAACACTGTCATTACCTTCCGGGGTCAGGAAGTAGAATTCTTTCCTTGGGTATCAAATTGCAGGTTTTGAGCAACTTAATTGTTATGCAGAAAAATACAGGAAATTATTTGGGATTGAATATTGATTGAAACATACAAAAGGCAGAATCTATGAAAATTACTAATAACATGTATTCGTATGTCTCTGTAATTTAGAGCAGGATAGCAGAATGAAATCTTCTCAGGGTCAGTGTTCTAGCTAAATGTAAAAACGAGTTTAGGTCTAATCTGATATTTATCCCTCGTGTGCTAGTTTCAAAGATGAATCAGAACGTACAGTGCATCTCACTTGAGTTAAATGAAGGCTAAGAAATGCACTGACTGGATGAGTATTTAAGCACTGCGTAAATCAAGGTTAAATTCTATCTGAAGATGGAGAGAGAACTGAGCTAGGTTTCCGAAAGAAGACAGTGAGTGTTACTGGAACAGTTCAAAGATTGTCAGGGAGAACATTACCTTAAGTCATTTTTCATTATGATGGAAGAGTGCCCCAGCTGTGTCATTGGTAAGGTTAAAAGGTGTTATTGTGTGTGCCTTTGAAATGAGCACAGGAAATGGAAGTGAACAATTCGGCCACAAACTTGGCTGACTGTCTCTGCACGCTGTGCATTATTGTGGTGTTGCCAGCTTCTCTGAGTGAAAACAGGAGAGCAAATTAAACAGCTTTATGAACTCACAGGGGGAGCAGTTGTTCTAGTGGCTTTCATACAAATGCCTAATTAATTCTTGAAGTAACCTAAATTGTTCTTTTGTGATCTATGAATGAGAACCTAAGAGAAAACCTGTGTGGAAGAAAGTAAGTGAAGGAGGAATAGGGATTTTATGATTAGCTTGCAGTTCACAAATGTTGGGACCGGCTCAATTTTGTTATTATTCTCATTAATATTACATTAGTAAGCTAATGAAACATTTGGGTGAATACATAATAAGTAATAAAGGCATTAATTTTATTTTTCTGAACACTCAATTATGTTAATTGGCATCTGTTATTGTTTACCATGTATATTTGCCTATTAAAATTGAGAACAAATATAGAGCACACAGATGACTGCAAATATTACCAATATAGTACATTTCAGTACTTCTTTGGTCTAAAAGGCTGTATGTGGGTTTTTTTTCTAATTATATCTGAATCATTTCCATTTGAATGGGGAGTCCTATATGTGTCCTGTGCTACTGAAATCTTCATTTAAAAATATCAGGGTTCACCCAAAAATTCAGCTTAAATGAATGGTTGCTCTAAACAGTTTTTTGCTTTTGTTAGAAAACAGAACTCTGATGGATTAGGTATGTTTGATGCATTCTTCAGTGTAGTGTAATGAGGTGTGTAAAATTGTACATAATTAGCGTTAGAGATAAATTTTAGAGTATGAATTGACATATCATTTTATATTTTACCATCAATGATCAGTTAACTGTTATGATTGTCTATATTAGAGTTTGAAATGCTATTATGTTGTATAGATAAAATGATTTTGCTTAAGATTCTGTTGCCCATTCTCATATAAAGGATCATTAACCATAGCTGTCTTTCTGCCAGGATATTTCTGGCAGATTTAAATCTACTTTATGCACTTACAGGAAGTATAAAAGGCACACATTTGTGAAAATTTGCTAAACCAGCTGAATTTAAATTATGAATCATTTTAAATTAACAAATATCTTGTGAAAATATTGTATGTCTTACTTATGGACTCTCTCCTGAAAGTAGCATAATATTTTATCTTTGTTGAGAAGTTTCCCATAAGTTTTGTATGCAAGTAATAATTTGAAATTTGGATTTTTCTTCACTTTTCTATTGTTCAAATATTGGCAGGGCTTTGTAATATCTCTCAAATACAAAGATACACTTTAAAATTTGCTCTCATAGAATACTTTATGAGAGAATTTTTATTCTAAATTCTGCCCACTATAGGGGGTAAATCATAACCACAAGCTGTTGTAAGCAAAATGAGTAATAAAATTTCTTTCATCTGACTCAAATCCTCATTTTGTAATATAAGATACTTTTTATAGTTAAACTTAGGATGTGTTATTATTCACATATGTCATTATATTGACAACTAAGAATTCAGTTTCTTTCTTTCCTCTTTATTTTTCCAGAAAGATGTAGGGATTAGTGTTCCTTACAGATTATAATAGAGTTTCACAATATTCTTTTCCAGTATGTCTCCATACTATCTCTATCATGAGTCTTTGGCTGTCGATACCTGCCCCTGATATATTTGAAGCCAAAGTGTCCAAGGTCGCTCTGTGCTGTATCCAAATGATCTCTCTCTCCTTCTACTTCTTTGTCTCTGTCTTTGTCTCTTTCTCTCAGCCTCTATCTCTGTCTCTGTCTCTCTCTGTGTGTGTCTCTCTCTCTTAGTTTCTCACTTGCTTTACCATCTTTATCACTCTATCGAACTATATTTTAGTCTATCTGTATATTATCTCTATATTTATCTCTAGCATTACCTCTGTCTATATCCTCATCTCTATTTTTCTCTTTGTCTCTCTGTCTTTGTTTTTATATAATACTAAATCTGTTGTGTTTTCTTTGAGTTGCTTACTCCTGTGTGGGTCAGAGGATGGGAGTTACTGTTCTTTTTCTTGGGTCAATGACAGTCTTTTTATGTAAAGATGCCACTGATTCATCAATTAAATATTAGAAAAAATTAGTATCTTCAAACTTCAAACTTACTATCTTGTAAAACTGGTCATAATAACTAGTCTATTAGAGATTATATGGCTGATAATTTCAGATTGTCTAAACTTCATATTCATTTTTTACTTACTATCACTCACATTACAGATATTCTTTCTAATCAAGTCAACAAATTCTGTAACAATTTCTTTACACAAATTCTGTAACAATTTCTGTTACAGAATTTGTGTTCTGAATTTTTTTAATTCTGTAACAATTTCTGTTACACAATTTCTGTTCTGAATTTTTTTAAAGCTATTAAAGAAAGCTGTCTTTTTCACTAAAAAAAACCAGTGGCTCCCAAGTGAAAGAGCCTAAGTAAGACCACAGTATTTAATTTCAGGCACTATCTAACACTTAGAAAGTCTACTCAGAATATCCTTACAATAAAATCTACATCATAGTTGTCCATCAAGAGACGAGTGGATAAAGAAAATATTGTGCATATAGAAATGGAACATTATTCACCTTAAGAATGCACTCATGTCATTTGCAAGAAAATAGATGAAAATTGAGACCATAATGCTAAAGGAAATAAGTGAGACATAAATTCAAATACTGCATGCTTTTCTTCATATGAGAAATTAAAAGATGGGTAAGACATGAAAATAAAAAAGAGACTACTTGAAAAGAGGAAAGGGAAGGAGAACGGGGAGGAAAAGGAGAAGAGCAGAAATGGGAGGCATGATTAAAGTACACATAGGAGAGCCAAGAATTGAGCTCCTCTGCCTAAGTGCCTGCCTGGCAAGCGTGAGGTCATGAGTTTGATCTCTGGTACAAAAAAAAAAAAAGTAGATATAAAGTACATGTAGGTACTGATATACAAAAGTGAAATCCACTTGCATGTGTAATTAACCTATGCCTGTTTGAATGAATGAATGAATGAATGAATGGAAAACTAAGGAAATCACAGTAATGTAGAAATAAATGCTTGGCAAAAATTAGTATTTCAGATCAATCATAGTATTATTTTTAAAATTCTCAGTAGTATATCTTTGTAATTTGTAATGATTACATTTATTGTGGAGATTTGATACATGTATATAACACATCATAATTCTTCTTCTCCTTTTCCTTCTACTTTTTATTCTCCTTCTCCCTCTTCTTCTTCCTCTTCCCCTTTTCCTCTTCCTCTCCCTTTTCTTCCTACACCTTCCTACATACTTTTCCCTATACTTTCTCCTCCCACTCCTCTTTCTCCTCTTTCTTCTTCCTTTTCTTGTTTTAATCCCTACCCCTCTCATCACTCCCTGTTCCTTCCAATTCTTGGTTTTCTTCCTATCATCAAACCTCCATTTGCATCATTTTTCTCTGCACTTTTTTCTTTGTTCCCATCCCCTTTCCTTCACCTTCCTTCTCTTCCTTCCATGTATATTATTTCTCTCATATAAGAGAAGCTCTGTAGTATTTAAATTTGTTTGTTTTACTTCATTGAGTATTATGGTCTCATGCTACATTCATTTTCTTATGAATGCCTCAAGTTTCTCTTTATTTATGGTAGAGTAGTACACCATGAAGTCTAAATACTACATTTTATCTGTTCATCTGTTTTGGGAGTCATAGGCTGTTTACAACATTTAGCTCCCATTAATTGTGCTGCTATAAACATGGGTATACATGCGTCCCTGTAATACGATGACTTTAACTCTTTCAGGAAGATACCTAGAAGGGTAATAGCTGTGTCAAATAGAATTTGTAGTTTTGTTGAAGAATCTCCATTCTCATTTTCTTTTTTTCCCACTTCCTCTTTTGATTTCTTGGTAGTAGCCATTCTTTTTTAATTAAAATGATATCCCTTAATTGTTATATTTGATTTTCTCTAATGCTCAGTGGTGATGTACATTTTTAATGTATTTGCTAGCCATTTGTACATCTGAGTACTGTCTATTCTCATTTTAGTTGCCCATCTTTTATTCATTCTTATTTTGGGAGATCTTTTATGTTCAATTTATTTTGTTTTAATCTCTTAAGATAGGGTCTCATTTTGTAGTGCAGGCTGCCCTTGAATTCACTTTGTAACTCAGGCTGGCCTTAAACTCACAGCAACTTTTTGCTTCAGCCTCTCAAGTGCTGGAATTACAGACTAGTACCACCATGCACAGTTCTTTTATTCTGGATGTTTTTTCCTCAGAGACAGCTGACAAAAATTTGCCCATTCTTTAGGGTGTCATTTCACTTTCTTGGTATGCAGAAGTGTCTTAGTTTGAAATGACCCCATTTGTTGATTTTCGGTATTGTTTCTTGTGCCATTGAGATTCTGTTCAGTAACTCCTTGCCTATGCCTGTATTTAAGAGTTTAATCTATTTTTACCTCTCCACAGGTTTATGTGTTTTTATTTTAACAATTAGATCTTTGATCTTTTTAAATTTGGTTTATTACATGATAAACAATTATGAGTCTAAACTCAATCTTCTATATGTAGATATCCAATTTTCCCAGTATCATTTATTAAAAAGGACTATCCCTCCTCTAGTATATATTTTTGACCTTTTTATCAAGAATCAAATAGCTAAATATGTCTGGGGTTGTTTCTGTTTTCTTGATTTTGTTACCTTGCTCCAGATGCTTATTTTTGTGCCAAGTACCATGCTGTTTTAATCCCAGCACTTTGTAGTATAAATTCAGTCTGGATTGTAAAGCCTCTTATTTTGCCTTGTTGCTCAGGATTGCTTTTGCTATTCTGGGTCTCTTCTGGGTCCACATGAATTTTAGCATTGTTTTCTATAGATCCACGATAATTAACATTCATTTTTTAAAACAGAATTTGTCAGTGTCAGCTGCCTGTTTATATCCCTTGTGCCATAGTAAGATTTCCATTAATCAATTTACAGAACAATTGCTGCATTCATTGGCAAGGTAGTAACTCCTGATTACAACTGAGGACAATAAGAGCTAAAGGTTGATGTACCTTAATTCCAAAGGAAATTTTCTTCTCTGTGTTATTACCTTCTCAGAACAAAGAGTGTACTTCAAAGAGTGAAGCTTTAACCTCTCTGAAATACCTCACCATAGCCCACCAAACTCTATCACCTAAAGATTCGATCATCGCTCAAGCTTTCCACACCGGTCCCTGCTTCCAGCTGAAAACTTTGGAAGACAGTTATATTTCATTCTTTCATATATTTTGTTATTTAAAACTATTTCCTAGAATTTTGGTTTCTGCATAAGCAGTTGTCTCTATAAGGACTAGAACAGACTCCCAGTTCCTACCATGTTTTACAACATCAACCAGTGTTCTTGATTATTCATTAAGATGCAACACCTTAAAACTATTCTAACCACAATTTAGATTTGTTATTTAAAACTTTGTTTAAAGAAGATACACAATCCAAAAACTATTTTATCTTCCCATACCTGACTTCCACTGTTTCTCAACAATCATCATACATAGAAATACATAAAGCAATGTGATTTTATGAAACTGATGCTCAATTAATACAATGAGAACTAATACAAATTCAAGAAGGAAACTGAAAATATTATTTAAATAATACATCATAGCAAAAACAAGTATTACATTGAGTTTAAAACTGCATGCAAAATCATATTTACATTATACAAAATCCTTGATTTTTAAACACACACAGCTTTTCTATAAATATGCAAAATGTCTCAGATAAATAAATATTCTTGCAGTGTGCTATTGTAATTCTACTTTAATCTGTATCTGTCTTGGTCATTTTTCTCTTGTTGCTGAGACAAAATACCTGATGTCCAAAATTAAGGAAGAGAAGGTTTATTTAGCTTGTGGGTTTTGAAGATTTCAGTCCATACTCAGCTGATTCCAAGTAAAGGTGGCGTGGTTGCGGGACAGCATTTCATGGTGGCCGCAAGCAAGAAGAGTAAAAAGCGCAAAAAGGGATAGGCTGCCTCCTTTCCTCATGCTGTATGGCTGGGTGCAACACTCACACAAGCAATCCCAGTGCTAGACAACAAACCAATCACAAACACTAGGCTCAGCCTCCCCCATGACAGCATGAAGCTTTGTAGGTACACCCAGACACAAACCATAACAATATTCACAATATTTCACAAACAACATTATCTACAGTGGAAAGCAATCAAAGAATGAAAGATTAAAATTTATCATATTGCATTATGAAGCTCAACTTAATAAATTATTTCAGTAAGAAAATCAAAGCAATTTTAGTACATGTGCAAAAATAATGGTGATGTGTATTAAGCTAATTATGTTATCCTCATTTCTTTTGTAAAAAAAAATATAGCATTGTGAGGTGTGATTAAAAATATGGTTTGTATTCAAACAAAAATAATTATTATGGCAAAAGATACATGGCCATTAGGCCCCCTCAGGATACTCTCCCTTGCTTGAAACACACAATTCCATCTCTTGCCACATTGAAATCAGTTCTGGAAATTCTTCTACATGAGTGTCTTTAGCTGTAGTTCTGGCTGGCTTGATGGCCTGAACCAGTTCAAAACATTTACTTTTCCTCATCATTTTAATTTTAGGAAAGAGACAGAAATCACACATAACTAAATGTGGTGGCTAAGTGGATGAGGACACACTGCAATGTTTTACCCTGTGTGTCTTCCCTTTGGATGGTACCAGGCAGCAGTATTCCCCATGGGTTTGATCATACTTTATGAAGATACTTAGGAAAGAGAACAAGAACTGCTTCAGGAAGTGGTAAGAACAATTACATAAGAGTTTTCAAAGCTGAGAGCAGTATTTTGGGGAGGATTAATGGCATTGATCCTCCCTAAAATACAACAATTATTTATTTAAATATCTTACTACAACAATTATTTATTTAAATATTCACCATATGCTTGATCAATACTTGTATAACACATTGGTCAAGCATATTCATCATTATAGTACCTTGAATTACAGAAAACATGCCCAGAGGATTGACTATTGTTTGTTTTTGTTCCCATAGGAAATTTAGAGTGGAATTTAAAATATTAGATCTGAGGACAGAGATTTAGCTCAGTTGCATAAGTGTCTGCCTGGCAAGTGCAAAGTCCTGAGTTTGATTCCCGGTACAAAAACATAACGTTATTTTTATACATATGAGAGATAATGGGATGTCGTTGATGAGTGAGACCTTAATAAACTCCAAGACTGAAGGAGACTCCCTTCTATCATGAAGTTTTGTGGGGATCTGATCATCAGAGTGTGTTCTAGAAAATTTAATTTGGGGTTCTTACAAAGGATCTGGAGAAACTTCCTATGTGGTCAGAGAAGGGAAGAAAAAACTGGATACAACCCATAAAATAATGTCAAGTTGTGCAAGACACCGAATCACGTGCCTACCATAAAGTGAGACAGGAAGAAGGCAGTCTTCCTACATGAGCCAAGAAAGTGGAAACCCAGTTCTCCAAAGGAACTGCTGTGTTAGTCAGCCTTTCTATCACTATTACAAATACCTGAGATAAATAAACTTATGAAGAGAAAAGATTTAGGCTTCATATTTGGAGGTGTCAGCCTATGTCAGTTGGCTCTGTTGCCTTTCAGTCTGTGACACGGCAGCACATCGTGGTAATCACATGTGGCAGAGCTAAGTTGCTCACCTGGAAGCACATGTAAGGTGTGTAATAAATCTCTGTGAATTGCAAAGAGCAGTGGAAAGGCAGGACCCCACCTCACAGAAGTTCACCTGTGGACTTGGGCTCCTGGAAAATTTGGCATATTCAGAGTGTATGATTTAGAGCTAAAGCAGAAATACTAACAAAGTATTTACATTCAAGTAGCTGACACAATTCAGTAAGTCCTATTTATCTACCACTTATCTATTGATTGCAACATATGCCTATTGATAGGAATATAAAAAGAACAAAACTTCTCTATTTTGTATTTTGCAATATAATTAAGAAGAATCAGACCCTTGATGTATGTGTGAGAGAGAGACAAAGATGTTATCACATTCCCTAAATAGACAACCCAATGAAATAGCTATAATTTGTTTTCATACCAGAGGCACCTGTAGCACACATAGAATATAATGTTTTAAATGTTTACATTTTATTAATATATTACTTGCCATTAGCAATTGTAATATATGCTGACCATGTCTCCTTTTTGCCTCCATAGAACTCATTTCAATGTTATCTTATGTGTATAACTTTGGATACCCCGTAGCTTCCAAATCAGTATCTTCCTTATAAACATGAGCCTTTTGATTTTTACTACCATCAAGCGACAAACCAAATATTTTAGAAAAAGTTTGCATCATTTTCTGTAAATTAAATAGGATGAGAACAATTGTCAATGTCTCAGAGATTTTTTTTTTATTTTTCTAATTAGGAAATCTGGGACATTGTAGTATAGGAACATTTCAATAAAGAAATGTAAGTACTCTCTTCTGACAAGACAATCCAACGTATGTCTTGATACATTTCACTGCATTTTGTCACTCATTTTTTCAAGGATTATTTCTGTAATAATTTTGTTCATGATAAAGTAACATGACTTTTTCAAATAACTAATGTGACAATTATCAGAGTATACTGTGGTTCATAAATTTTAAAAACCTAAAATACATGAAACCATGAAGCTAGAAATCAGTAATTGATGCATGCAATAGGAAAGAATTATGTTTGTATGTGCAGAAAATATTTTTGTGAAGAAAATATTTGTACTATTAGCTCCACTTGTCATACGTATAGATTCTTGAGCTCTGAAATCAAGCTTGCATTTAATTTTTTTCCTAACGGTCAATGATAATACCACTTTGTGTGCCACAATGATTTTACATATTTTTCAACTTATCTTTCAGTTATGCCAAAACACCTTGTTATTCTCTTGGCTTCAAACTTCCTTTCAGATTTTCCCACTGGGCTCCCAGTGACAGATTTATAAAGATACACATACCTTCCACAGCTGCTTGGCATCTCTGAGACATGGCTTAGCACTTTTATTCATATTTCTCCCATTGTTCCATAGCATCCTGACAAGTTGAGCAAAGGAAAGTGGTGCAGAGGCCCACTGAGAATCTAGGAGACTGAAGGGGAAAAGCCAGCCAAAAAGAAACACGAAATGATGCTGACAAAGTCTCCCTCAAAGGAATAGGTTTTGATCGAAGTTTGTATTATACCTGGACAAAGCCTGCTGAGAATTGGCAGTAGTCAGCTTCCTACAAGGTACAAATTCTTTGAGGAGACACACTGGCAAGCAATTAAACTAGAAATAACATTTCCCCTTCTCTTTTGATTTTTTTAAAAAAGAATTTATAGTCAAAGAATGATGGCTTAATGATATAAAAGAAAAATCCTGAATTAGCAGGTATTTTTAAAGATACTCAAATTATGTAGTAAATTTGTAAGAGACTGAAACAATTTGGAAGTTTCGGTGGGTTTGAAAAGCATTGAAGATTCCAGTCCTGATGAGTGATCTAAGGTTCATTTTGCTGCTTGCTTTGATCATTTTTCAATGTGCAGTTAAATCTTTCAAAGCTGCTAATTCTCATTCAAAGTGCAGAGGAGTTTCAGAGAATTTAAATCACATCTGTAAGTGTGTGTAATAGCATCTATGGTTATTTCACAGTAATTTAGAAGGCCACTATCAGGATGAGTGACTCATTCTTAGTATTATCATAGAAAACCTGTAAAAACCAGACTGCTCTTTGCATTTTAAACTTGAGAAGTGCTGCTCAAATTTTAACCATTTTCAGAGAATGAGCATTATTATAGTCACACAGTGAAGAGACAAAAAGGAGACTGCATAAACAAAGTACAATAAAAAAGGGAATATGAATCATTCTACATTGTCTTTTAACTGGGTTATTTGCAACACTGTCTGCTGCAAACCAGCTGACAGCACCCGAGTTATTTTGAAAGACATTAAATTTCAATGTCTCGTGTGATATAGGAGACACATTACTTGGGAATAAGGAGTTTTCTTTCAGCCAAAAATGGGTATCTATGCAATTTAGTGGTGGCATATTTTATGACATGTTAACATTTCTATATTGAATGTTTCTGAAAAAGTGAAAAATATGGAAAGCAGAAAAAAGAAATGAAGGCTGATATTAAAAACAAGAAGACTGATTGATTTATGGAAAAACAGACAAATACTAGGAAAAATCTGAGGAAAGAAAATAGGAAGAGGCAAGTGAGGGAAAGAGAAAGAAAGGAGCTCAGGATAAAGGTAAGGAAGACCTGTGAAGTTGAATGTTTCAAACTCATGGATTCTAGTCCTAAGAAAACACTTCAAAAAAGGTGAAATATTTTGTTATACAGTATTGCAAGATGGTTTTCCTGCAAGCTGACCCTCAGTGAGAATAGGCATGCAGGATGTTTTGGAGATAAATGCCAGTAGAAATGAGACACATGGCCAGAGCTTTGTGCATCCATCAGCTGTTTGATCTGGAGCACCAAAAAATGTACATGATCCACCAAGGGTTGGGTCTTTGAAGCTAAATCACTTCCTGCAGGAGTTCAGAGTTTAAAACTCTTTTACTAACAGCACTATAAGAAGGTAGAACAAAGAGTATATCTTAGAAGATGCACATAGGGAAGCTAGAACGTCGTTTCCATCAAAGTCCAGCTTTTGTGGTAGTCTGTCTACTTGTTAACATAAAGTCTTTTAGAAAGGCCAGCAAGATTTCTGAGGGGCTGTCTTCATAGGAGTTAAGTAGAAGTGGAAGACTAGCGAGATGAAACGTAGCCTCCAGTGCTGAGGTTTGTCTTGAGTTCACAGCTAATAATTGCTTCTTTATATTTAACTATCCATTCAAAGTTTTAGGATTAGCTAGCTTCTTAGCTGGTCTTTATGATTTCTTCATGGGATGACCCAGGCTCTTATCCTAGAGGGGTCCGGTTCCCAAATTGCTGTGTTGCAGGAGTCTGACTTTGTTACATGTTCCATCTGGTTATTAGAGTACCAAATGGTACTCACGTAGATGTTAGACACTTCACTCTGCCTCTATGATTTTGTAGCATATTCTGATGGATATAGTTGATTACCCTTGCTGGAATACAGATTTTTCTCTTAACAAGCTGTTTTCTTTTCAAAAGAAATCCAAATTTCAAAGGTGAGATTCATAGCCTATAATTGAGTGGAACACTTGCTACTGAAACTGTGTTCATGAATTGTGTACATTCAAAGCCTCTTTGCAGGAAGAGAGAGAACAGTTGCTGACATAGTTCAAGGAAGTATTGAATCATAACTTGTGACACTTCTATTGATTAGTTCCCTGAATCAGGAGCTTTATCTTTTGAGAGATGGTATTATATAAATGTTTATGATTCCCAAAATACACCACTGGAGGGAACACGGTAGCTCATTGAAGTACCAAAGGCCTAGGACTGGCACGCACTTTAGTTGTGTCTTCTGCAAGCTCTTCCAAAGCTCTCTCATATCAGCATCTTCTCTAGGTGGTGTTGTGTATAAACCTTGCTTCTGGAGCCTACTCACAGCTGTTTGCTATAAAGTAGATTGCCTGGCCTAATGCAAACACATGATATTCTACACTGGTAGTAAACCCTGGGATAGTAATCCTAGAAGAAGGCAGTAAGAAAAAAGGAAAATTCAAGTCAAATTAAATATTTTTTTTTCCCTGCTGCAATGAATTGCTACTGAAGATAATTGTTTTTCTACTGAGTAATGTGGTTGGTGTCTTTGGGAAATGTCATATTGAGAACCAAAGCTTTGTACAGCAGATCATTAGATTAACTTTGAAATATGTGCTCGTGTTGCCGGATTTAGTCATAAGCTCCCCTTGTAGCTCATGTTCTCTCAAGGTAAGAGAAGTGGCATAGCTGCCCACAGAGGGGGTGAGCCAGCTAGATGAAGTCAGCTGCCCAGTCACTGTGTGCATTTGGAGGGTTAGTGCCTCTTCTGAGATGAATGTCCCCTGATAGATATTATCATGCAAAACAAAAAACACATTTAATCAGCATTCTCACATATATACCCATAGTCAACAATATTAATTTTATTTAACCTGACATATAGACTATGGTTATCCTTCTTTATTATATTATTTAATACTTGCACTCAATTGTGTTCTGTAAATTTCACAAAACCACAAAAATAATTGTGAACTTTCAGTCTATTATACAGTTATTGTCAGTTAATGTTTGTTGAATTGACTGAATTTAAATGTTTAAATTCAGGTATGAGTGTATTTCCAAAATGGACCAAATGTATCTAACCTATCTTAAGAAAATGTGATTGGATTGGGCACTGAAAATCATCAGGCCATTGATTTTGGTGGTGAGTCAAAACGATTCCCTTCACAACTAGATGCTAACCCGTTTAATTTAAATTTTCAACCTTTAGTCAATCTAAATCCTAAGAACATGTATATTCATGTCATTTTAATTTGATTGTTAAAATTTTTCTCTAATTTGTTTGACAGTTTTTTGGTCTGGTCTGTGCATCTAGAATGAGGTTTTGAAGATGCCTGTATGACAAAATGTATTTATATACCTTTGGCATTTCATGAATAATTTTTGCCATTATATATATATATATATATATATATATATATATATATATATAATAATATAAGCATTCTTTGAGTACTCTGGATCAATGATTAGCAGGAATCATTTCTACAAAATTTCTGTTTGTGTGTATTTCAGTTTCACAAATATAAAAATAATCACTTATTACTGCCACTTAATTGACCACATTACAAAAGAAGATACACAGAAACATAATGAATGCATTAATACCAAGTAAATGTTCAACAATATAATAGTATGCTATGTTGAAAGCAAAAGGGTGGAGGTGGAACTGAATTCTATTTTTATATCGTAGAAAATAAAGACACTTGAAGTGATTGGAAACTTAGAAAATGTTTACGTGCTTACATGTATACAACAACCTCAGCATTGGAAATATTGCCACTATTACCATCAAAACATAATTAACAGTTCCTTCTGTAACATTAGAGATATGGGCTTTAGGAGAAATTATTATCTTAGTATGGTCATTCCATCACTGACTGACGGGTTCTCTGTCAAGTCAGTTAGAATTATTATATGAAGGACTCATTATTCAAGTTGTCAAATTTGACCTAAACATTATCTCGAAGACATAAAAACTTTCTCATTTCAATCATAAAGTAAATTGGAATGGTTGATTGTGTGTAATTTTACTTTGAGTATCATTTTAAATAACCTCATTTCTTACCTGCAGTTGTCTGCCTGTACTCTCATTCCCATGCATCTTTTTCCCATATTCAGACATCTGACATTACATACAATTTTTCTTTCATTGCCTGCCATCATTGATAGATGTTTTTTGTGGTTCCCTCAAGTCTCAAAGGGTAGACTGACTTACTAATTCCATCATGGGGTAGAGATGCCTACAGCAATGTTTCAGTATATAAGCTTCAGACCAGGTTTCAAGCAGGGAAAGACCAAATTTATCCCAGAAGCATTCAAGCTTATTCAAAAGCTAGATATGATCTCCGTTTTATGTGAAAGAATAAAATCATGTAATAAAAACATACAAACAGGCAAAAGTGAGTATGCTTCTAAGTTAGTTCTAGTGTCAGCAATTTTTCATACATAAATATATAAATATGACAAATAATCACAGATACTGCCATTCTCTGACATCTTAGTTCAGAATATCACTCTAAAATATTTAGATACTCAGTATCCATTAGTATTTTATTTATTTATGTTTCCAGGAGTCAAACTCATGACCTCATGCTTGCCAGGAAGGCACTTGTGCCACTGAGCTACATCCCTGGTCCCTCAACTAGTATATTTTAATTATTAAATTATAGAAATAAATTATTTCTTATCTTAAGAGTTCACATTTCTAGTGTTCCACTCTTCAAATTCAGTTAAACTTTAAAAAGAATGTTCAATTATTTTAAACATGTTTAAATTATTTTCAATACTCTCACATTTCAACAGCTATTTTTCCAATTATATGTATCCCAGTTTGTCATGATTTCACAATTATTATTTTAAAAAATCTTTTACCAGGCTACATTTGTCAATTTTATTATGAAAATGAAAACAAATACAAATATGAATCTCAAATTAATTGTCAAGATTTCTTTATGTCAAGTATCAGACTTCCTTTTCAATATTCAACATTATTAAAAACCTCATTACTGTGGGAAAAAAATGGCAAAGAATATTTTTCTACTTATTACTTAGCAGTCATCATTCTCAGAAAGAGCACTTGTTCTTACTTTACATACAAATAATTTTTAAAATGGTAAGGGATTTATTAATGCATATGCAAATCATTGTGTCAACTGGGTTCTCTCCTCTTTTCCTCAGTAAAAGACCTAATTTACATTCTTATGTGGATAATCACTTTATTGATGTATCAAATAATATGGCTCCTAAAAGAACAACTGCTGGAAAGACAGAAGCAAAGTAATCTCTGCTCAACATATCTCCACTGTAGCTTCCTTGGTTTTGAAACATGACTCTAACTCTTTTTTTTTTTGTAAACAATTATATATTACAAGAAAAGTCTTTAGGATTCCAAATAGCTTTGCCTTTCTCCTATTTATGTTATGGGAAGTAAAAAGTCCTTAGTTCCATAAATGAAGACAAAGAATATTCCTATTACATGTAGTCATAAGATTATTAATGACTCTATTGAGCATTTGGCAAATACTTTTATTAGAAAATGCATGCACTGAATACTCTTAAAAACACTCGGTTTCTCCTAAAAGATGTTTGAAGTAGTAGGTGGTGATGGCAAGGGAGCTGCAGTAAGAACTGAGCTTTACTCTTATGAAGCTAAGTTTCCACCCATAGACAGTCTCTTCCTGTTTCTTTCCTTCACCATTTCAAATAACTAAAATTTTTAAAACTTGTGTCAGTGGCATAGTGGGAGTATCAAGACATGGATTTGTTCTGTCATATAGAATTGGTAAAAAATAAAGTTAACTACTTGGATCTTTAATTTAGAGACAGAGATGGTGAGGTGTTGAACTTCTTTTAGTATTGGGGCAAAGTTACCCTTCCTTACTTTAATCAATAGAAAACCTTCTTTTTTTAAAGAAGAATGGGAATGGTGGGAATGGTGTAGACCTTTATTTGTTTATTTTTCTGTGGGTCTCAGGAATATAACTCAAGGTTTCATGCTTACCAGGCAGGGGCTGTGCCACTGAGCTATATTCCTAGCCCAAAAAACTTTTTTTAACTGCCTCATCATTATACATTATGAAATGCATAAAGGTCCTAAACACACATGGATACACACACACACACACACACACACACACACTGCAATCCAACAGATTTTGTACAGAAATATTGTTTTCTATAGTCTTCATTTTTAGATTGACTTCTAACTAGTCAAGTTAGATTGACTTCTGTTGATTAGGCATCAAATATTTTACAGTACGTAACTCTTGTAGCATTTAAAATGGAGATGGGTGTTTCTGTTCCAAAGACGGGAGGGCATGGGAAGCCTATTTAAATTTATGATACATATAAAAGTCTAAAGTGGCTGTACAATATTTGCTGACCATTTAGATTCACTACATTCTTTTATGATATATGTTACTTGATATTTAGTTACTGAACTTTTAAATTTTAACACTTAATAAAGCCTGTAGTATTTGAAGTATATTTTACTTCATCACTATGAGTTAAATTTCTATTAGTGCCTTGTAAGAAATAGTATTATAATTTATTTTAAACACTCTAAAGCCATATAACTCTTTAACAAGAAATTTTGCTCAGAAAAGCAAAACAGAGTAAAACATGGATTTTGTCCCATGCCAGACAAGAGCAACACAATTCTAGTCCTTTCATATTGTGCAAACTCTAGCATAAAAACAATAGATATCCTATTATATGTAGTAAATTCTAGGTCTTGCATCCTATGTTCTTATTATTAACAACTAATTCCCCCTTTAAGATCTTACTGGTTGAAAAATGAAATTAAAGGAGGTAATGTATGGTATAACATAAAAGAGTGAGGGTATAATATTTTAGTCATCTATTTTTCTGTAGTGTTTGTATACTTTGTTCATTTTGATATTTTCCCATTTGATCCTGTAATTCTTAACTCTATTGTGATAATTAGCTCAATTATATTTGTATTATACTGGGAGTATCAAGCTTGTACATTGCTGTACCCAATGACCATGCTTAACAAAGGAGGAGTTTAACAGGGTTTACATTTTGTGGGGATTCAGTTCATGGTCTGTTGGTTCCAAGGCAGAAACAATGTGATAGAAAAGTACAGTTGAGGAGTGCCTCTTAATTCTGTCCCCAAAACAAAGGAGAAAAGCACTAGTGAGGACACAGAGATCAAACACACTACCCACCTTCAGGCCCCCAAGATTCCCAAAACACCCAGAAGTATGATCCAGCAATTCCCTGGGGGGGATCTCAAAGCCAATCAAATTCACACTGCCACAATATTAAACAGCTGATATTGAGATACATAAAGCCACTTTCTCATGATTAGTCTATCAATAAGAGAAAAGAGGTAGAATTAGGTTTTCATAGAATTAGGTTTTTAAGTTTCCTTTGCCTTCTTTCTACTCCCACAGGCAAAAAGAGCTGTATGCCAGAAACACAGATGATTTATAAAACAGACTTGCAGACATTTTGTTTAATCCAGTTTACCAGGATATTGTGACACAGAGACCTTAAAAGAAATTAACATAAGTACATACTGTAGTGCTAAAATATGACTAAACTTTCTAAATAATCAAAAATATTATTTGAGCGAAAACAGTCTCCTGCAATTACTGTTTTTTTTTTAAGACTAAGCATCACAGGCTTCCTTCCTTATACACTATAACAGATCTATTTTAACACTTTTGAAAGCTTAATTGTTTTGCTTGCAGAAAAACACATAACATGAGATGTATGCTCTTAACATATTTTCAGCACACAATGCAATATTGTTATCTGCAGGAGTAATGCACAGCCTGTCTCTAGTACTCACCTTGCACAAATGAAGCTATGTACATTTTGATGAGCATTTCCCTATGCCACCACCACTTAATTGCTCTGTATTTCTTTGATTCCCCTACACTTGCATCCATTTATTTACTCTCTATTTCCATGAATTTCACTATTTTTGACACTTTTTATAAATGGAATTATATGGAACTTTTTCTATATCTGTATTATTTCTTTTAGCAAAATGTTCTTTTATACGCTTGTCTATCAGCCAGTAAACACAGCTTTAATTATTGCAGTTGTAATAGATTTTTGAAGGCAAGAAGTATGATACTTGAAGCTTTGCACTTCTTTTCCTGGTTCAACCATGCTGTCACAATGACAAAAGTTCCTTGTCTATTAAGGCTTAATGATATTCCATTGGGGTGTGCATACCATGTTTTCCTAATCAGTGGATATTTAGGTTGTTATTGTGTGTAATATTGTTATGAACATGCAAGTATAGATCTATTTGAGATGCTTATGTTGTTTATTTTGGAATAAAAATCCAGAATGAGATTGCGGGATCATACTGTAGTTCAATTTAAATTTTTGGAGGAAACTCACACTATTTTGGTAGTGGCTAAACCATGCTACACTTCCAGCAACAGCATACAAGGGATACGACTTTTCTGCTTTCTAATTAACACTCATTATCCTTTGTTATTTCTATAATACCCATCCTAATAGGTTGAAGTCATTCTTATTTTCATTTCACTGGTGATGAGGATCTTTTTATACACTCCCTAAACATTTCTATGTCTTCCATGTAGAATTGTGTATTTGAGTGTTCTGCTAATGTTCTCCCCACCCCCACATATTCGGAGGTACACTTGTCTGTCCCTTGTTCATTTTATATGTTCGACCCTTTAACAGATACATTGAAAACAAATATTTTTGTCCATTCCTTTTAACTTTTTGAATGTCTTCTTTGTTCCACAGAATCTTCTTTTCTTTCTTTCATAGCAACTCATTTGTCTTTTTTTGCTTTTGTTTCATGTGATATCATTGACATATCAAAAAAATTCTTGCTGAAGTCAATGTCAGAAAGATAGTAAGATTTTACTTTATGTTTCCTGTAAGTGATTTTAAATTTTCAGGTTTTATATTGTCTTCATCAATTGTTAGTTGATATTTGTGCATGATCTAAATCTAATTTTATTCCTTTGTAAATGGATATACAACATTACTACCAGCATTTTTTGAAGATAATATCCCTTTTTCATAATGCTTTTGAAACTCCCACTAGCAAAGTTTACTTCTCTTCATACTGCCATCTCCGTAGTCATGTTTCAGCTTCGAGAGTGTTCCTCTTCTTAAATAATGCACACCATGAGGCTGAGCTCACTCTGAGAATCTTGAGTAGTACACTCATCTTGTGTCCTTGACCATAATCAACTCTCAATTCCCTTTATCAGCTAAGGTAATATGTTGAATTTTCATGGATTAAAATTTAGGGGTGTGTGTGTGTCTGTGTGTGTGTGTGTGTCTGCACAGTATGGCAGTGGGGAAAGAAAGGCCTTTCTGCCTGCCACAGTTATCTTCAGTTTTTCTGGAATTTTCAGCAACACTAGCCTGATGGAATAACTGATATGCTTCTGGCGATGTGTATGTTAATTATATACATTGAAATAATTACTTCTCTAATAAACCTAAAATTTTATTATCAAACTTTAGATATTACCAGGCATACTTTCCATATCCTAGAAAATAATTTTTTTAGCCACTTAACTTCTTCCTGAGGGATATATGTTCTCACTATCTTCTTCCTGAAGATTGCAGAACATTACAATAGAAATTTTTAAATAAACATAGTCAACTCTAAAACTAAAAGATTGTATGAAATTGATTTATTCTTAACATTAATATATTAAATATTGCTATTCTATATATTTTAACACCATGGACTTTCAGTTTATCTTTTAGACAGAAATAACAAAATTTAATTGACTGGGATATTTTATGTATTGTCATACTATCTCTAAATATATGAAGAATCAATGGAAGACTTGGGGTTGAAAGATGTAGGCATGCAGAATGAATGCACTGTGATGCCAACAAAATTACAGAGCAAGGGCAGCAGTGAAAATGATAATACAGTCAAATAGATCTATTGAATTCAGCCCAGGAGGTCGGAGCTGTAGAAATGTAGAGACAAGTGTGCATCTATACAGCTGGGAGAGTCATTCATAATTTTAAATAAGGCAATGAGAGATTCCTCTATTCAGATAACAACTAAGGAAAAGAGAAAAGAGACACATAGCTATGTGGAGAAAGAATTTTTAAGCAAAAGGAAGAAATGGCCTTATGCATAAAATAAAATGTATGGGTTCCAGAAACAGCAGAAGTGTCAGCGTGGCTACAGTAAGTTATATAAAAACAAATAGCAATGTCATAAAAGTAACAGGCTTTCTGGACAGTTAATACAGAAAATATTGGAAGGTTTTCAGCATAGGAGATAATGATCTAACTTAAGTGTTAAAGAAACTATACCCACTAGGCTGTTGCTATATTAAAAATAAATCAGGTGATGGCAGGGTAAGGAAAAAATAGAAAAAAAAAAAAAACAGCTAGGAGATCACCACAGAGAGTCAGGTGGACACCGCTGATGTTTTCCAACAATGGTAGATTTGAAATGTTGAGATACTTGAGGAGAAAATTTGTCTAATTTGCTGATACATTTGATAAGCAGTTTGAAACAAAATGAGGAACCAAGTATTACCCAAGGTTATCAGTTAATGACCAAATGAGCTTGGATCCACCTTTCTTGCCTGCTATATTTTTGTCAGGTGCACATGAATACTGCCTTTGCAACCAAATGTCAACCCTGGAGCTCATTGATAGCTGAATGGATGCAAATGAGTTTGCATCTAACAGGATTTTGTTCTCCTGTAAACATCTCGTATCAATTGCTGATTGGGAGAACGTCTAGAATTCATCAAAAAGTAGACACAACTACTGAAAATTATGTTTTACAAAAGAAAAGTTTTCACTGATTCTTATGAATTTAAAATAAGTTTGGAGACCCTAAGAATGGACTACACGTAATAGTGAAACTGGGTGGACAATACTGTGTTAAACTGGGACAAGAGAAAGATTGACTCCACCTGTGAAGCTTGGGACAGGAGCCCCGATGGTCTCAACCACCCCCTCGCTCCACCCTTCTCTACCCATGTCTTCTTTTTGCTCCCTTAGAATTATGGTTTCACATGGATTTTTGAGTTTTGCTGCATATTCCTAGGAAAGTGGAAGTTTGCTTTCTCATCTTGACAAATCTTGTAAAGGTAAAAGTAATCTGTGCAATAATTAGAAGAATTTTTTGGTACATTCAAAAAATTGCAAGATGAAATAGGGTATTGGGGAAGGTGTGTATTATACATGCATACGGTAGGAGATGAGACATTGAATTTAGGTACAATTAAGTCCCTCTGAGAAAACAGCAAACACTTTTAAAATGAATTGATAACATTTATTCTGCAGCATCAACATATTTTAGGTACATTTTTAAGGTATTTGTTTTTTCCTATATTACATAGTACTGTTTAAGCATAGGTTTGATGGTAGGAATATTTGAAATTTACAGTTTACTACTATGTTTGTGACTCAAATATTTAATTCATGTGTTTTATTCTCAACAGTAGCATCTATCCCAATGCTGATGAAGTTTAAAACTACTAGGCATTAAAATCCCAGGGCATGTAAATCACTCAGTAAGTGTTATGTATTTTCCTTTGTTCCTCATCTGACTTCTGGATAGTTCATGCTGCCAGATAAGTAATCTTAAAATAAACGAGGTATTAAAGTATGTGTGTACCTTTACTGTTGTTCTGAACTCAATTGAAAATCTCATCAGTGCTCTAAAAAGTGCTTGATTGATTGATTTTTATACTCCAATATGGATTTCACAGGCTAAAAACTTTACTTGTCTTCCATAGTAGAGCAATAAACACTCTGCAGTTTTCTTTTTGAAGATTCCACACTACTTCTTACGCTTTATGTGTCAAACAAATGTGCAGTTAGAACAGCATTTATGCTGTATATTAATCTCCAACTTATATCAGCAAGGTCTCTTGATGTCAGCAAAGATGAGTACAGGACCATGTAAGTTCTAAGATTTAGAATTTGTGCATAATGTTATGACACCAAATTATATAAGCCTATGTCAATTATATTTTGCTTCTGATTATGCAAGAATGTCATGGCACTAACTTTTACGGAATGCTCAAAAACGTATAAACATACTTGCTCATGTTTGAAGTAATCTTTTTTCATTGAAGGCAAAGGAGGAATGAATTTTATAGAACCATGGCTCTGAAATCTTGTGACAGTTGACAGTTTAGAAAGCAGTGTGCTATTAATAGGACATCTATGAATTTCCTAACTAGAGAAATACCAATCTCCTTTTCCACATTATACTTTAGGACTGAACCATAAAGAGGGTGAAATGAAGGCACTGCATACCTCATTACACAGACGCAAGCGGTGGTGAGGGAGAAAAGGCCACAAAATTACTGTGGATCATCAGAGCCAAACAGAGGAAGATGAAATCGGAATAGTTCATCAGAACCAGTCAATCCAAAAAGGAAAGGATTTAAACTAAAATGATAATAGGCAAAAAGAAAATGTATCCTGTATGCAAAATAGAAGAAAAATACTGCTGCAAAATGAAAAGATAAACAGAAACTTCATATGTCAATGATTTTATGAAATTAAAATGTAGTCAACAAGAATGTATATTTGAATTTTTATACATTTATATGCAGCTTTCAAAACAACTAGTACATTGAAAAAAGCTTTAGCATATATTCTTGACAAAAGGAATATGATTTTTTCTTTTCATTATAGCTGTTTTATGTGTAAACTAAAAAGAAAGCCATTTTTATTTTATATTGAAGGAGTAAGGCACTTATTCTTTCTGACGTCCAATTTTCTCTACGTACAACGGCAGCATTGGTATAAATGCCTTTATGTCTACTTTTCGTTTCAAAATTTTATAATTCTATGACAAATGATTTTCACCTGAAATAAATACTTCCCATTTCTGATATCTATACCTAGTTAAGTGTTTTATTTTGAAGTTTCTCTAAATTTTTAGTAATATTTGTTTATGGACTGTATTTTATATCTCAATCTTCTCCAGTAACTATTCACATGAGAATATTTGCCTTAATTTCAAGTAATCTTTATATGCTCAAGTTATACTCTCAAAAATACACTGGCTAATACACCTATGCTTTAGTAAATACTGTATACACCTGCATATCATTTTTGGTAGATCAGTCTCCATACTTAAGGACAGACATATAAGTAAAATTCAAATTGCATCCTGGATACAACATAATGTACTTCAGCTCATAAATTGATAACTTCAATATCCAGCAGAAAAATTTTTATGTTTCTTATAAGGCTAAGTAGAAACTCCTATTTTTATCTCACTGCTAATGTTAACTCATTGGAAGTTTAGAGAAATACACCCCATTCCCAGTTAAAATGTGCAAACTGAAATTATCATATTGATATAGCTATCAGCTGCTGCTTTTGATAATATTGTATAGATGAATAGGAATACAAGATTCCTTTCATTTGTGTCAAAATAATATGACGGAATGCAGGACTCATGGGATTCATCTGACATTACTGAACAGTCTCCAACCCTAGCAGGTGCTTTTTATTGGGCCTGCTAGAGACACATCATACAAAAGAAGACCTACCGATAGCCTTTGCACAATCTAAGACAGTGATCTATTCATTTTTAAAAAGATGCCCTAATGGGGATGCAAATAATTTCATCTTGAAATCCTAGTGAAAAACTGAAAAACACTTCTTTTGTATGGATTTGTGAAGGTTTCTTTAAAATGACCTTTCATACCAATGCCAAATCCCTTGTGGAGAAAAACAGTCTCCTCATAAAACACGTTAACATTTTATTTTTCAAGGTAAAGACAATAAAATATGAGAGAGGGTTTAGTTTCCTGGGAAATGAACTTGCATAAAGGAAGCAAAATGTGTTCAAATGTATGTCTTCTTAGGTTTTAAAAGGAGATAAGCTTCATGGTGAAGGGTTATATTCAAAATGAAATTTTCTTTTCATTTTTGTTTTATTGCTTTCATTTTTGTTTTTGTTTTGGAGACAATATCTCACTATGTAGGGCAAGTTGACCCTGAACTTGCTTATGTAGCCGAAACTGGACTCAAATTCATAACGATTCTCCTGCCTCAGCCTCCCAAGTGCTGGGATTACACACATGTGCCACTACACTCAACAAGAAATTTTTCATATTATAATTATTATTCTTTGCTAAAGTAATTTATTTTTCATTTCTTTTTTCATAAAATGATAAATATTAAAGTACATAGACAATAATAATAGACGTTAACTTTATATAACTTTCATGATAGCTTTCTTTTTTTTTTTTCTTTTATTTATTTAGGTCCCGACGCGCCAGGGTCTCTCACCTTCGGGTTGCCAAAAGTCGGCCACACTCTCAGCCGCCCCCCAGAGACGGGAGGAGTTCCTTGTTCTCCCAGCACCCCGAGTCAACCCCACAGTGCAGGTCCCGAGGTGCCAGGATCTCTCCCCTTCAGGCCCCCTAAAGTCTTCCATATTCACCTGCTATTTCTTTCTGATGAGTTGACCATTACATTTCCAAAGTTCTGAAATGGCCATCAGACCACAGAAAGAATTCTCTTTTGGCTCCTGTTTGAAACCAGCAGCAACAGCGATCTGCTGGCCTTGCTTCAGGGCCAGCATGATAGCTTTCCAGTAAGTTATTGTACAGTAAATAATTCATTTTCCATATATTATAATTAATTAATCATAAAATTTCAAATTACCAAGCAAAATTTTTAGTGTTTTCCATGATTAGCTAATGGATAAATATATTTAGTACTTGTTGAGATGATATACAAATCTACTTAAAAATTAGCACAACATGTTACAGACACAAAGCTAACTTTAGTTTTGATTTAATTCAGATTATTTACTCTTTTATCCATGACCATAAATAAAACAGAATATTTGCAAAGGAATACTTGGAAGAAACTCAGAATAATTTAAAATACAGACAGTAGGAAAACAACAAAAACATTTATTCCCAAGGGGCAGGTTAAATCACAATGTTTCATATTTATTATTATTATTATTATTATCTCATTACTATGAAAATAGTAGCAAATACTCATTCCAATAGCACATTACTATTACCACTACTCTCAATACTGCTGTGACTTATATGAAAAATATTATAACCATCACCACCATTATTCCTAAACTCACATTTATTGCATTAAATATATGCCCAATTCTAAGCTAAGTGAAATGCCATGATTATTTTGAGACTTTGCAAAAGTCCATTCCACTATTAATTCTGAACTATAAAGCTCATGTGTGATCATGTTAAACTAAAATAAAGACAACACAAATTTCCCAAATTCAAGGTGATCTGAATAAATTTCAGCCATATTGTAGCTTCTATAGCATTTTACTTCTTTGCTGTACTTCATTTAGTCGAGATTACTTTGGTAACTACTTTCTCCAGCAAACAGTAGAATGGTCACAGGTGTGGAAGAGGTATTAACATGAAAGTTTTAGAGAAAAAGGACAGAGTGTCAAAATGGAAAATCCCCAGGCATTCAAGTGAGCCATATGTTCTCAGCTTCCCCAAAGAGCTTTTAAATAATTGTGTTTAGAATCTCATCATTATAACTTGGTCAATAAGGTTAGCCAGCCCACTAATGGAAAGGAACTTGTATGGTACATTAAAAAATCACAAGAAAAAAATCAGTGAGTATAAAACAATGCAGTAACACATTACTAACATAGTGAATGTGAGGATTCAGGGCTTCTGTTCCATTGACATGTATAACTTTACATGTGAAATTAATTCATGGAGAGAAAGCTGAACAGCTGCTATCTATAAAAATTTGGCATCTTAGAGGATAATGTAAACTGTACTTTGACCCAAATTTCATTCAAAATGTGGCAGAAGAAAAATGTCAGTGAATTATGGTAAAATAAATTTTATTTTGAGCAATATTAGTTTCTTTTCAGTGATCCTCTTTGACATTTAATAGATTTTTCAGTCGTGCACAAATAGAGGAATGTAAGTGGAATAAAAGAATAATATTTTTGGCACCAAATGAAACACTAAGCTATGCCAGGGAGAACCTATCTGTCCATTTCACCCATGAACGCTTCGAGCTCTTCAGACCTAATATGGACGAAAGCAGGGCATTGCTTGATCTCCCAGTGTGCTCACACTGGGCACCAGGCTTCTGACTACATGATGCACTGCTGAGTTCTGCAAATAAATCAGTCGACTTCAGTTAGAGGGAGAGGATTTTCACCTTACCGAGGTCTTACAGGCTAAATTTCAGCCTATCTATGGAGATCCTTTAGCTCCCCAATTAATTCATGCATATTTTTACTTCTAGGTGCTTTTTAAAAATAGCTGTGATCCTTCAGTGTTAACATTTGAAAGTAAGTCAATAAATTATATAAAAATCATAAGCATTCATGTTATACCAACCAGTTCTGTGATAATTTAATACTTTGTCACAATTTTATCAATATTTCCATTTTTGTAATTACTGGTAATTTTTGTAATTACAGGTAAAGTCTCCTAAAAACATCTTTCGGTAATTTCTTTCTCTTACTAACCTCTTGATGGCAAATGACCATCTCAAATTTGATGTGATATGTCATGTTTTATTACATATATAATTAATAACATACACAGAGTGTGTACCTATCTGACTTTGCATTTTATTAAATGTTTTTTTAAAATGGTGTCATGCTAAATATACTTATCTACTAGTATATGGCCTATCAATAAGAAATCCTAATTTTTACTTCATATTTACTTTGTAGAATACATGCAAATATATTAAATAAATAAATACATAGATATTACATACATGTCATTACTAATCACCATTAATACTATTATATACTCATCAATTTGTTTAGCTGCCATTTTCTTTGTTACTCATGCTTTTATATGAGCTTAATTTTATTCATGTTAAAATATTTTTCTAAGCATATTTGTTCTCAGACTTGCTTGCACATTAGAATCATCTTCAGAGACCTAAAAATACAGTAGAAGCATCATAAGCACAGAAATATAAACTTACAAATTTTGGCTGGACATTGAGATTTTTTAAAAGTTCAAGTTACTCTAATGGTCTCTCCCTCTCTTTCCTTTCCCTCTCTCTCCTCTCCCTCTCTCCCTCTCTCCCTTTTTCCCTCTCTCCCTCTCTTCCTTCCTTCCTTCCTTCCTTCCTTCCTTCCTTCCTTCCTTCCTTCCTTCCTTTCTGCTTCCTCTCCTCTCCTCTCCTCTCCTCTCCTCTCCTCTCCTCTCCTCTCCTCTTCCACCACTAGGGATTGAACCCAGGAATCTTTTTTAAGCAAGGTCTGTCTTAAATCTTTAATCAGCAAGTTGCCCAATCTGGTCTAGATCCTCTGATTCTTCTGTCTCAGCTTTCCAGACTCCTGGAATTACAGGCACGTGACACCATGCTTATCAGACAATTCCTGTCTTTCTGCAGAAAGCACTGTCCTGTGCTTTCTGATATGGGCATGACCAAAATTTGTAGTTTGGATAACTGTCGTGTTATGCTTGGCTTTGCTTTTCTATCTTTGGCTCCTCATAACAGTTTTTATTGCCTTTGGTCATCTCCAATTCCAATACCATTACCCTAGATATATACTTCTTTCTTTTTATCATGCTCCAAATTTATATTTAAAACTAAGAGTTTATTTACTTTATCCAAAACAAAATAAAATTAGCTATTTGTTCTTTGAAAAAAAAAAACACATTTTGGGCTTGTTTGTTAACATGTTAGTAATGTCTCATAGTCTCCGAGTCTCTCATATGTCAAATCTCTTTAAAAGACAATACGTGGAAACAGTTCATTTTTAAAAAAAAATTTGTGGTTTGAGCCAATCTGTAATACTCACTTTCTGAAATTTATTCCCAGCATATTTTATATTTTGCATTATACATTTCATTTTAGTGAACCTTTTATGTGTGGGCCATATTAACAATGATACTTGAACTTATCTTTTCTTGAATTCCAAGGATTTTACAACACTGGAGTAAACATTAAAGGCTGAAGATTATTCACTGTCTAATAAGGGCAGGCCATGGTTGCAAATTTCCAGGGTTCAGTATCAAACACATATATTACCTTCTGCTTGAATTGAGGATGTTTATCTAATTTACTATGTCCCTACAATTTAGTCCTGAGAAGGTCTTGACTATATAAGATAAGGTAGCTTGGTTCCAACCTAGTCTAACATTAGCCCACAGCCTACTCTCCTGTCTTCATCTGTGAATTAATATCAGATGAAGGTGTGTTAGGCAGCCTTCTCTTACAATAAGGGAACATCTGAGATAATTTACTTACGAAGTGAAATGGTCTTCTTTGGCTCACAGTTTACAGGTTCTATAATCTAGTAGTTCTATTGACTTTGGTCTCTAATGAGATAGCACATTATGCCAGGAGCATGTGATGAACTTTTAAAAAATATTCCCCTCAACGCCAAAGAAACAGACAGGAAAAGGAGTTCCCTGAAAGGTTACTAACAATGATCTATGCCATATGCATCCAAATTTTAGATTTGGGCTGCACAGATAAGGAGCTATCTTATACCACATGTAGAATATATACTGTCTTTAATGTACATTAGTAAAAAGACTTTCTTGCTTTGTATTTTTATCACAATAGTAAAGAAAGAAGATATCACAAGCATGAAACTAATGGCATACTTGATCTTGTTGATATGAAACTAGCACATCATTACATGACTCCAGGGAAGTGCTAGTGATTCTTAATGAGTCCACACAGTGCTTGTCAGAAAATTTTTACTTCATTTTTCTCTTTGTGTGTTTCATTCTTGAAAACAGTTGTTCGCAAATTTAAATACTTCCAAAAAGTGATGACATGAATAGTATGTGATTATGAAACACGGATGAATTTTCTCTGGGAAGACAGGTCTTGCAGAAGTCTAACAAAGAGACATGATCAAATTTTCCTTTGAATTGAGTATCTGATTGTTATTCTATACATTTCAAAAAATAATAAATAACAAGTCTTTATTTTCCTTTTATAGTATTTTTATGTATGTAATTATAACAATACCAACAGCAAAAATCTATTTGATAATTTTGTGTTACCTATTTGAGAGCTACTAAAATTATCTTTATTAATTTTTGGAAAATAAGACAAACTTGAATTTAATAAGAAAATTTACAAGCCTGTTTAACAGTAAATGTACATGTCCTCAGGTGCGTATGTGCAAGTATAATGAGATATTATTACCTTTTTTATTGATCAAGCCCCACAAGCATATGGGTTTTGAATCAACTGCATGTGGCAGGCATAGGCAGCCCAATTACCCTGACTGTAGGTACTTGAACATTGTGCAGTTAAATCATGAAAAATATCACTAAATGTCACGTCATAACATTAGAGTGTACACCCTTGTACTGCCACACCGCTAGCTGCCAAGGGCATATGCAGCCTGCAGGCCGTCAGTGGAATATGCCTGGTCTAAAGGCTTTGCATAAGTCTCTGCTTCCGAAGGTCATCAAGGAGCTAATCTGCGGATCAGATATTTAACACATGGACTTCTGGAAAAAACTTAGCGAACCTAAGGATTTCCCAACATCAGTACCACTGCTGATATTTGGTGGGTAAATTTTGAGTCACGTGGAAAATTGTATCTCATATTTAACCGCTATCTCACTTGTACTCTCATGTCCATAGTATATACTCCCCTCCAGTTTTAACAGCAAAATATCTCCTATGTTTCCACATATCCTCTTAAGAGCACTTTTGCCAATTTAAGATTCATTGCTCTAGGTTACTGAGGTCAATGTGCCCTCTTGAGGGGCTTTAGGGTTAGTTGGTTCACATATTTAATATTCTGGTATTTAACTGTTTTCTTGCATTGGGTTCATAGGTTTTTTTCTTATTTTTTTGTGACCTCAGTACATATTTAATAGAAAGTTTAACCATATGCTATCTAATACCAGTAGAAGGAATCTTTTCGTTACAAATAAACTTAAAGATAGAAACACTCCTCTAGACAGCATAGATTTGAAGCTGGTAAAATTATATATATATATATAAATTCATACACTATATCTGCTTTGGTTTTACATTATCAGATATATTTTAATTTCAGTTGACAAAGATAAACAGATGGTACAGTGGTAGTTCTTGATACTCTGAAAACATGGGGCTTTTCTATTAAAAGTTAGGATTCTTAGGAACATGTCCCTTTTGACAATCCTGGAAAAACCCTAAGAAACACATTTGTTCTCCGATGAATGAGTTATCTATTATGGTGAGGAAAGGGAGGGAAATTTCACAGCATTGAAGCCATAAAACTGAAAACGTTACATTTTGCAGTCCTTGACTCTGTTCTTTCATTCTTCCTTGGAAGAACAATGAGAAATCATATTACCTAGCAGTTATTCTGCCTGCCAAACTAATTCTTCAAAGTAAGACTGTGATGTAATTAAAATGATATGTATGCTGGTATTTTAGCAAGTTAGAAACTGAGATTCACTCTAAATAAATTTTAGTTGCTTTTGGAAAAATCAGACTACGTTTTCTCGTCCTTGCAAATAAAACATGGCAGCTGTGGTCCTCTGATGCTGGGGGTTCTGCAGTACTGAACAAAGCTAGTTTTCTCTTAGATGGAACTGAGTATCACAAATCCTCAGCCAGTTTCAGGGACTATCATGCAAATGTTTCAATCTGACTTCAGAAATAGTATAATCATTCTTTCTAAAGTTCTTAGGAGAAAATAACAAAAAGGCTTATGTGTTTGTATTTACATCTGCCACCTGATGGATAATTCACTTCTTCACATTTTTGTTGTCACAATAAAGTATATCACAGAAAATGAAAGATGTTCCTCATTCAAGTTGTGTGTGTGTGTTTGTGTGTGTGTGTGTGTGTGTGTGTGTGTGTGTGTGTGTGTGTGTGTGTAATATATATAGTCCAGCCAAAAATCTTTTTTAAAAATGTGCTGGAGGATTACTGTTCCACTGGTAGAATAAACTGTGTGTTTGATAGTACTTTTTACTGCCTCTTATTTAGAATTGCTAGTGTAACTAAAAAACATCTGGATCACCTTACAAAAATAGAGTCTTTCTAAAGTCATGCAATAATAACAAAACATTACAATGTATGTTAAACCGTCCACATGATCACAGTCCAGTAATCTTTGTAAAGATATATAAAACAAAAGGAGCAAATGTAACTAAAGGTATCATCTGGAAATGAGATTGCACATTAACACAAAAATTGAAAATGTAAATAAGACTAAATCACCACACATTATTGCTTGCTTGTGCTTTATTCAATACACTAGTCTCTTCCACTTTTTTACTATTCTAAATTAAAAATTGGACTATAATTCAGAGACAGTTTTATGTGGTACAAAACAATCAAATGCAAGCTTCACTGTTAAAAATGTTCAGGATACAGATTTGAAGGAAAATCATATTTTATCTAATTACTTCTTTATTTTCATAAAATAAAAGTAAATGTATTGGAAAGTAGTGGAAAACAATATAAAACTTAAAAATACGAATGCTTCAAAATTATATGTACTTACTCTCAAGGTTTATGATCACTTTGTCATTGTGTAAGTATTATTTTCAATCTGTGGAAATTCATTACCACTTATCAGTGGTTTGTGGTGATTACAGAATGAAGTATGTACATTTGTGAGACTGCTGCACAGATTGTGAAAACTTTCACTTTATAATAATTACTTGTGTTTATTAAAACGGTCCGATAAAATTTCTATGAAGGTGGGCATGTTCACTGTGTTTCCCAATTATTAACGGCCTCCAGTAACACATTGCTATTGGTTCCTGGAGAGTTCTTAGATTTTTTAGATTTTTCTTCTTTTTAATTTTAATAGCCATAAATTTATGGGCTTTTTCTGGTTATTCTTCATATATTGTGTTCAATAGTGTGGATAGTCTTCTTTGAAGCACTCAAAAATTTCCATAAGGAAAAAATGTTTTCTATCTGTGAAGAAGCAGTGAGGGTTTAGAGTTAAAATAAAATATTCTGCCTTTATTGTTCAGATTTTTATTATATAGCTAACATGTTTCAGCCATGCCTGAAAATCATAGTTGCACAAAAGTTATTTCAATAGTCTCCTTGCTGTCACCTCCAGTCCCCCTTTGAAGCCAGCGATAGTGCCTGCAATACTCTTGTCAGAAGCAAACCATTTGTTGTTGCCTGTATTATCCAGCAAGTTTTCAGTTCTTCTCAAGATAGTCTTTTATAAGTTGAAGATAAAAGAGTATATGAGGGCAGTCTTGTTCTGTGGATGTCCTGAACCAGGAACACCTCACCAATAATACAGTGAAATAAAAGTGTGACGCTGCCATGGAGGGCTTCAGAAGAAGCACTTTGTGACAAGCTATTATGACGGGCATTGTGACTGTCTGGGGGATTGCATTCTAAGGATAGAGAGAAGGAAATGTGCAGCAAGCCAATTGATGCAGGAACTTTGAGAAGAATGCTAATAAGTGTCTTGTTAAAATTCCTATCCACACAAGTTCTGTCTAGATTCAAAAGGAATTCAAGAGATTTTGCCCCATTGTTTCGTTGTTGTTTTTCTAAGTACATATACGCTCATGAATAAATTCAACGGTGCAATTCGTGTTTATTTAATTTATGTATTCCATGAGTGGATGAATGAGAAAATGTGAGAAAGATAAGCAGTCCCAACTAAGCATGTTCAGTGTTAAAGCATGATTTCGGGGTTTAACAAGAAGGCAAGTTATTTTATACTGAAGCACTACAAAAATTCTTCCCAAAACTTACTATAGATGCGTACTTTCTACATAATATGTTTAAGCACTTTCCATATCTAAATTAGTTAAGATTTGGAGCATGCAAATAATTACAAATATGTTCATATTATGAACATAATAAAAGGAATAAAAGTAAAGAAAAACCTGTTAGTAAACAATAGTTAAGTAGGAGATGTGCATGTAATTCAGGTGTCATTTACTGCTAATTTGCCTTTTTAACAGAAAGCTTGACTTAAAATGAACAATCATGTAACCAAAGATTTAAGTATGGTAATGAAAAATCCAAGATATCTTCACTCCATCTTTCCATTTCTCCTTCCTGCATTTATTCATGCTTCATTGTTCCTTTAGGCACATCTCTGCTTTATGATTCAACATTTATTTCCTGTAGCTGTGCATGCATTTGAATATGATCATCTTTGTTGCCATTCAAATTCATGTTAAAAATGTAAAATATCCAGAAGAAACAAATACATATAGTTTTGAAATGAAAATAAATTTTAAATGCTTTAAACAGTGAGTATTTGCTCTCCTTAGATAAGATGATAGTCAATGATGCATATTCAATATTTATTTTCAAAAACTTGGCATCTAACCATGAAGACTGTAATTCACTTCTTGTCTGTTAAGAAATAAGGATCTATTTGATCATCAACCCTATCCAATTAGTTGGACATGGAGAACAAAAACATTATATTATTTATGTTCTGATTATATCATTTTGCACAATCTACTAAAAATGAGAAAGTTCATCATTTTCCAAATATGTGGAAGTGACATAGTCTTTGGCTTTATAATTTGGTTTGGTTGTATAATCACCATGCAGGTAGCTACAATGTAGAAACCAAGACACAAGTTACTATTAAGAAGAAGATGGTAAATTAAGTCAGTGGCTTGTAGTAATAGAAAAATGGAGGCTGTTGTTTTATTCCACACCCAACCATCTGAATGTGAAAATTAAGAAAGTTAGAATCAATGACGCAGAAATTCCAAGCACATTGGTTTATTCTCACTGAATAACATTTGTTGTGCTACAGTGTTAGTGAGAGAAATAAAGCGATGGATATATGAAAATATTTATAGAGTATCTGCTACATGTTAAGTGACACATGGCATTAACTCTTACTATTTTCTCTTAGGAATTTGTTGGAGAATACACCAAAATTATATATTTGAGTGGACTGCTGTACTAATCACACACCCTTAACCCCAGCAAAGATTTAATCTCAATCCCACACTCTAGATTTAGCGATTTGTGAAAAAATTTCTATGACCATATGAGGCTTTGAGGTGACATCTAGACACAAACCATAACATCTCTTATTATTTGGTGTTAATTATTTAAACATTTGTGATTATGTTTTATCTCTACTATCAATTTGCTAATTGAACTTGTTAATTTATTGTTTAGTTGTTTCCCTGGAATTTAAAGCATAACTTCATTATAATTCACTTTTAATTAATTAAAAACAATTGTTATGTGTTATAAATGATAATAGTTTGGGTAGTCTTTAGGAAAAATGTATTTTGATATTATTAGAGGCAAGTTTTAAATTGAGAACTCTTTCATAAGAGACAGTGTAGCAAAATGAGAAAAATTCTGGTCTTTATCCTACATATATTTGACTTATAATTGATTCTGTGTTTCAGTCTATCACCAGTTGTCTTTTGGATCTGTCTATAATTTTATTCCAATGTTTCTCAAGCCAACCACATATATTTTAGGTAATAACCCTTTAAATATTGAATTCATTTCAAATATTATAATACATAAATATAAAAATAATAGAAATAGAAATAGAAATCAATATTCTATAAAATTTTCAAAGGCATTCTTAATCGTATAGTATCACAAGATTTTGGTGTTTCAATTTTTGATGCTGTTACTGACAGTAATATTTTACTCTTCACAACAACATGAAAGTGATAGACGGGAATTAACATATAAATTGCAAGTTCAGGCCCAGTAACAATACAGGCCTCTAAAGCAATGACTGCTGCTGTTATTATAACAGATAATACCCACAAGAAAATTGATATTACAATGTATATGGTATTATGTTAATGGAAACTGATAATCATTGCTTTATCTTAGAATGATATTCAAATGGAAAATAACATTTTCATTACAGAAAAGTAAAATCACCTATTTCATTTAGTTCATTTAAATCAAAAAGCTTTAATTTAAATAAAATTATTATTTTGTGGTTATGTTTCTTGCTTTGTATTTCATAAGCTATACACACAATTGATTTTTAGACTTTAAATATATTTAAATGACTTTGTCATGAGTGTTTTTATGTTAACACTCAAGAACTCAAGAATCAAAGAACTTTTAAGTAGTGTCTATATGTCAGTGAAGGTTGCAAAATGATCTGCTTGCATCATTCTTGAGATAACAAGTAAATCAAGAAAGATAATTAGCATACAACAGAATAACAGTAGTTTTGTTTGCTTAATTTTTTTCACTACATTCACTGTCTTTTATTTTAGAAGTTGTGTTTTTGACTACGCTATCTCAAAGAAATCAGTGAGGAGTGAAAATCACAATAACTTTATAAAATTTGAATCGTCTAAACGTGATTGCCTTGCCCAACCAAAGTCAATAAATTCCTTTTCTAGAACCTTGTTTCTAAGACAAGTTACTAGTCTTTCAAGCACTGAAGATATTCTAATAAGCCAATCACTGTTAGCATCTACATTTTCTATCATGTAGAGATACAATATGAATTCAGAGAAGCACACATTATTCAGAGAATCTAGGTTTATTTTGAGAATCTGTTTTCCATGACACCTGCATTAATTGCCCATTTTCCTTTAATATAATTATTTAAGATTGGTTTTGGATTCCAAAATCTAACCTAGTATCCCCTTAAATTTCCCTTCATATTTAAAGTCAGTTGAGATTGATTTCTCTCACTGCAGGCCAAACATTTATCTATGGTGAATATGAAACACTGTGCTATTAACTAAAATTTGACCATCCTTCACAAAGCTCTCTGAAGCTCACTGTAAACTTTTGGTAATGGCAAAATTGTGCCAGATCTCCAAGTCTATTAAATATGATCCAATATTCTGTAAAATTATAGTCAATAAAAATATGTCCATTATCAGAAAAAAATAACATCCCATTTTATAAGTATTGATCTCCTGGGGTTTTTGAATGGCCTAAATTAACAATATTTTATTAAATTATCTTTAATAATATATTGAAATATGAATACATTAATTCCTATTTTACTGTATTGTGATAATATATACATATAAAATAAGATTTTTTTTTGGTGCCATGGATCAAACTCACTACCTTGCACTTGCCAGGCAGGTGTGTATACCACTGAGCTAAATCCCTGACTCAAGAATTTTCTTATACTAACCATTTTAAGCATACAGTTGAGCAGCACTATTGTGAAACCATCACTAAAGTTTTCTAGAACTTATTTCATCTTGTAAACCTCAAATTTCTATACTCACAAAAATAACTTCATTTTTTCTTGTTTGCAGCATTTAGCAACCTCCATTCACTTTCCTTCTTTACTGGTTCATCTGTTCTAGGAAACTTGTATAACATTTGTCCTTTGTGACTGGCTTATTTTGCTTAGCGCAATGTTTCCCTGGTTCTGCCCATGTTGTAGTACATCAGGACATTTTCCACTTGACACTGGGTAATTTTCCTTTGTGTGGATACACTACACAGAAACCATTGAGTTTATCTGTGATCTATTATGAATAATGCTGCTATAAATCCAGATATCTATTTGGTAATCACTTTTAATTTGTTCAAATATGTACACAAAGTTGAAATTGCTGAGTCATATGGTAATGCTATATTTAGTTTTTCTTAACATTTTATAATGTTTTCCATATGGTTACACAATATTATATTCTCCCCAACACTTCAAAGTACTTCAATTTCTGTACATCTTTGCCAATATTTATAGTTTTTAGTTTCTTTGCTAATAACCATTCTAAGTGTGAAGAGGTAGTTTTGCATTATTTTCTTTTGTTACATTTTTCCCTAGCAGTTGTTCACATGGAAAACACTTCTGCTGGAGGAATACAATAGTGACATTGTGGTGAGTGGTCACTTCATTAAATGGCGAAATGTCTGTTAGATTGTTTAGGCTACTGCAGCAAAATAGGTGAGACTGAACAACTTATAAAGAACAGAAATTTATTTCTCACAGTGTCTCAAGCTAGGATGTCCAAAATCAAGTTAGCAACATATGGCTATAGGGGTCTTTTTCCTCCATCCTCACATGGCACAAGGTTGTAGGTCAAAAGGAATAGATGATTACTTCATGCAGAATGCTAAAGAACAGTCTCTGTGTTATACGCAGAGCTTTCACATGGCCCTTGGTCTCATTCACAAGGGGACACACCCCCAAGGCCTAATAACCTCCCAATTGTTTTGTCTTTTAATACTGTCACATAAGGGTTAGGATTTCAATGCATGAGTGTTTGGAGCACAAACATCCAACAGTAGCAAAATCTATCAAAAGATAAGAATGATAAATTAAGGAATGATGTAAATGTTCTAAGTACAAACAGACTTGGAATCCTTGGTGATTTCAATTGAACCATTATCTTAGTTAATTTTCTCATTGCTATGACAAAATACTCAACTTCAAGAGTTAAAAAAGAAAGGTTTATGTAACTGATAGTTTATATAGGTTTCGGTCCATAGTTGTCTGGCTTCAAGTCAGGGGTGGCATGGAAGAGGGTCATCACATAGGAAAAGAGTTCCAGGCAGGCAGAAGGCAGCAAGGAAGCAAAGCAGGAAGTGAAGGGAGCAGCTCTCGGTCCCGTATATTCTATCCTGGCTACTCATCCTTAGGGTAGGTAGCACTCACAGGCAGTGTGGGAATTCCCATTATTGCCACTCAGATCTCTGCCAAATCAATCAGTGGACTAACTTAGCAATCAGGCATCCTTGACACTAGCATCACACACTTAACCCCAGTATCACACCTTCTAGATCCCGCGACCTTTCAAAAGACTTTGGAGGCCATCTATACGTAAGGCAAGCATTCTTCCTTTAGCCCCCCCAAAGATCCATGCACATCCTTTTATGCAAATAACATTTAGTCCATCTCCAAGTGTTGCCAAAGTTCTAATAGTTTTAGCACTGCTGAAAAGTCCAAGTCTAAAGTCTTCTCTGAAATTTAAGTCAAACTCTTAGCTGTGAGGTGTTGTAAAAATGAAAGCAAATACTTCCAGGACCACTTCAACATGAGACTGCCTTAAAATTTCTTCTGCAAGATTAGCCTACCTCCCTTAGTGTCAGTCTCAGGCAAAATCTCTGGAAATGAGCAAAATGCAGGTAAATTTTCTGCCAAGGCATAACACACATCACCTGGAGTTTGACAACCAAGACAATCCTTCTTTCTAGCAGAAATCTGAGTCTGATCGTTAACCAGCAGCATTTCTATCAGCATTCTTGTCTTCTGAACTCTGACCAGAATCTCCCACCAAGTACATCTTGAGGTATTCCAGGGGCTGCTTATTCAGCTGGCATCTCCAAACATTTCCAAACTTTTCCCATAAGCCAGATCCAAAGGTTCCTGAACCATATGGTCATTTACAGTCAAAGCAATGACTCCAACTCTTATTTTTTTCTTATTGCTGAGAGAAAATATCAACACCCAAAGTTAAAAGAGGAAGGGTTTATTTCAGCTCATAGTTTATCGAGGTTTCAGTTCACAGTTGGCTGTCTCCCAGGCAGAGTGGCACAGCAGAGGGACATCACAGGATGCCCCTGTGAGGAACAGAGGGAAAAATTGTTCATGGCAGGCAGAAAGCAACAAGTTGACAAAGTACCAAGCAGCAACAGCAAGTGAAGGCAGCAGTCCTCTATCTGTTCCTTATATTCTGTCAAGACTTACATGCTCTAATGGCAGGCAGTACTGTCAGCCATGGTGGGCTTTTCTATTATGGAAACCTGTAACCATGCCAGACCAGTCAGTGGACTAATTTAGTAATCACATATCTTCGGTCCCAGTACCACACACTCCAGATCCACCCACCTCTGAAACAGTGTATCTTTGACTACCTGAAGCTTTTGGGGGACATGTAGACAAGGGCAACAATATCCATTTAGATGATTATCATCTTTTTTCATGATTTAAAAACAAGTAGGTACATTTTCTTTATTTTTTTCAGAAAGGCCATTAACGATAAATAAAAAGTTCATTGAAATTTGTTTAGTCAGCCATCTTAGGCATTAGTTATGCAGTCTACACACATAATCAGCCTCTGACTCAGGCTTTTTCTATATATATGAATTGAGATTGTACAAGAGTCATGAATCAGTGTCCTCACACAGCCACAGGCCTACAGTTTATTTCACACTTGTTTCTACTATGTCAGAGAAAAAGTAGAGAAATACAAATAATGACATATTTGCAAAGATGAATCTTTAAATTGGTTCAGGGCCAGAAAAATATAATGCTGTGAACAATGTAGAAATTTAAATAAACATACTATCAAAGGGAACCTCAAAGTCTTACAATTATTATAGCTACAAAATTCAAAAGATTTAAGATTCACATCACAGAATAAAAATATTCTGAGTGAGAAAATATAACCTGTGTTTCCAAGTGTCCTGCTGATAATCACCTTCATGTTAAACAGTGTAGTTACATATCAAAGATGGTCATTAATTAAAAACATGTATAGCTTCATCAATTTTATAGAGATGAACAACTCATATAGTTATTTGATGACAATTAAACTAATTGTTCAATAATGTATCACATATATGCAACATAAATATGATTTAGCTTAATGGCTGTGCTTGGTGTTAAACCTTCGGAGTCTTTTATTGTTGGCCACTTCTATGATATTTCAACATCCTGGTTATGACACATATGTCTCAGGGCTGTAAAATGTCGTGTTCAATTAGATGCCTTCTCTCCCAGGAGGGTTTGTACTTGTGCATGTGCATCTGAACAGATAGCCTGAGTGAGGAGAAATTTATTTTAGAAATTAGAAGCCATATACAATAATTTCCAGGTTTCCGGCTTCTTAAATTGCTATGTTTATCAAAATTCACTTCCATTGAAAAGTAATTAATGGAAGAAGCATTAGGTAGAAATACTCATACAGCTAAACTCATGTATATTTTTTAAAAAGAAAATATCTTTTATTTATTTACTTATTTACTTAAGAGAAAACAGTCACAAAAAAGAATAACAAAAAGCAATGAGACAAATACACAAAAACAAACCCAAAACAGTAACAGTAGAGGTTTTCAAAACAAGATGATAGGAATTTAACAATGGTTGTAATATTGCATATTGTGACTTTCAAAAGGGTTGCTTAAATGACCAGATAGAGACATGTGAAACTGATCTAATCATATGAATATTAACTGTTCTTTTCCAAAAACGAATACAATTATTGGTATAGTCATTTTAGCTATCATATATTTATATATACAAATTTATGTCTTTTGCCTTTTTCTTTGCTTCTTTCCTCCTTTCCCTTATCTCAATTAGTTTTCCTCTTTGGGTAGTTTTTTTTACCCTTGCACAATATTTATTGTAGATTTAAACAGAAAACATCTTAGCCAACCCCAACTTGAAGTTTTTAATTGAAGATAGTTTTATAATGCAGCTAGTGAAAAATAAAAACTAGAAATTTTCTTTTATTTTTCTTGCGATCCTTTAATGTTGTTATGTTTTAAAATATGCTATGTTTGTGTTTATCTTCTGTCTCTTTGTGAACTTTTTAACTTTAGCTAATCACAACATCAAATGAAAACATTTATACTCAATAGGTAATTGAAAGCCCATGAGAATATTAGATTTACCAAATGTTAATTCTCTTGTCAGTATAATAATATTAACATTATGAATGGGTTTTTTCTCTATCATTTACTTAGAAGAGTAAATTTGCTTTAAGAAATTTAAGATACATTCATCCTAATATAAAAAAGAAATCTTTGTTTTCTTATAATAAAATCCTACATGTTTTTAATATTCTTAGCATTTAAATACAAGTTCAGGCTCCACTGTGTGTGTGTGTGTGTATATATATATATATATATATATATATATATATATATATATAATAGCTAATAGATGTCAAATGACAATGGTATAATTAATAATAAATATGCTAAATTTATGTTAAGGGTAATGTTTTCTGTAATCACAGTGAGGGAAGTCATGGGAATTTGAGCACAAACAGTGAGAACTTTTGTGTAGGAATTTTTGATAGCTCTTGTATTGATGATGCTATAATATGTAAAGGAAACAGTAAAAATGATACGTTTTTAAACATTGGCATGATTTAGGAACACATTGTCATGTCTTATTCTTCATCAATAGTATTTCTTTCTTATAATAGAGTTAGCAGTGTTCTTGGCTCTGAAACATGTAGTAATGCTGCCATGAATAAAGACAAATGCCACAAGTGTCCTAAAGACAGAAGTCTGCCTGGCAGGGAATGAAAGGTGACCACTAGTCTGGTAATATGTCCCCAGTGAGCAGGAATATGAAGAAGGCTGCCCAGGGGTCTTAAAGTTGGTACAATTGGCAGTAGGATGATAGGTTCATAGGTTACACTATATGTTAGTGAAAACCAAACAGTTTTACAGATGGCAGTGAGGATCACTCATGAATGAGCTATGCAAAAAAAGGCTCACATTCATCATTTACGATGTCCAAAGGGGACCATTTCATCAATGAGAACTCATAAGTGAATTGAAGTCTTAGAAAAAAGAGAAAATGAACTATATCTTAGTTCAAAATTGAATGCCACATGGCAGAGGACAGGACAGAGGAAAAACAAAGCTTTGGAATTTTAGAAAATGATATGATAATAGCTACATATTCCTAACATTTCAACAAGCTAATATTTCAACAAACAAACAGGGTGAAAAATGATTTTGTGAAATTGTTTTCGAGTGTAAGCAGTGTCATTGCTCACAGTGGAATGATTACTAATACATGTGATTTGTGAACAAAGACACATTTCTGCCCAATTTTTAAAATCCTTTTCAGGGTAAAATCACCTCTATTATAGCTTGCCTGGTCACTGTGTCTTTTAATCTGATGACCCTGCTGAGTGATCCCGTGGTTCTGTTTCTTTTAGCACTTAATCACAGTCCCTAAGGATAACAGCTGGAACTGATAGCATAAAGTATTGTTTTGTATCACTGATTAAAAAGAAAAAGGCAAAAACAAGAATTAAACACATCATAAATCACAAATACAATGCAATAGTTGATATGACTTCCAGTATTTTTCAAAACTATGCCAACATGTAACACAAAATTAACATGCATAAAGAAATCTTACAAAACAAGAGACTTGATTGGGGAGTTAACACTTAAAGCATGCTATTGCTCTGATATAATTATCTAGGTTTACCTGTTATTCAGGAAGTTATTCAGTAAGTTAAAGAAAATCATCAAGTTCTAAATGGTGTTTGATCACACTAAGTCAGAGGAAATTCCCAAAGTAAATATGATTTCGGCAAAAACAGGAGACCGTTGTCTGCGTTACTGCAATGAAATACCTGGAACAGAATGCTTATGATGTACAGAGGCTTACTGAGCTCATAGTTATGGAGGTATAGAGTCAACTAGTGGGTGACAGGGTATGTATATGTGTGTGTGGCAGGAATCGGGGGGAGCCTACAGCACTGATTTACTCCTTAGTGAGACCTGTGGATGGCAACGGGAAAGCCTGTATTGGAGCAAGTCAGTACAGCCAAACTGAAGCTTTTATAACAGTTCTCTCTCAAGAACTACCTTGGAGCCTATAAGCTAGAAACTTCCCACCTGAGCATATCCCTCAAAGCTTCATAAAAACTTCCCGTAGCACATTCCTGGGTACCAAGCCTCTAGGGCAGGGATCTTTGGTGGACACTTACCCAAACCATAGCAATACAGCAGACCGTAGCCACGGTCCTTTATTTTTTGTCTTCTACTACATGTGACATCCAGAAGTGGACAGTGGAATTTAATGGGTAAGACCTGGTGATATGTTAGGGAACAACTTTCACAAGTAATCAAGAGTCCAGCAAAATATATGGGTACCATTAAAAACGAATAACTGCATATATTTGGTCCTTCTATTTGAGTTCTAACATGTAATTTCAAAAATAATTCTATTTTCTTTTTTTGCTATCTTAAATCCCCAGCATTCTTTTTGAAATTATAGTAAACACCACCAGTATCGTTGCACCCAGTCTGCCCCCAAAAATAAACTACCCCAAATTCCAACTAAATATTTTTTTTCAATAAATTGCTTCAGATAGATTGTGATAAGAAGTTATTTGTGTCAGTATTAGTGATTTTTGGTTTAAATTTATACTTTTTCATTGAAATAACAAATTATTCCTTGGATATGTTGTGAGGTTTCATTAGTCAGATGAGTGAAGTTAATTTGCGATCCAACTGCATTACCCTCCTCATGCACTTGGTGACCAATTCTTCCCCAGACCCCTTTGTCCTCACCCAGATGTGCACCTCCAAAATCACTTGGCTGGTAATTAGGTGTTTATCAGATTCCCTCTGAAAAGGCATGAGACAGTTATCTGACACAATTATCTTGGAAAATTGAATTCTCTATTTCTGGTCCTGCTGAGGACATTCAAAGGAACACTGTGGTTTAAAGCTAAATGACTTTCAGAAACCCTTGCTTTCTAGAATGAATGCAATGCAATTGTTAGTTGCAGAATTTTCTCCCGCTTTGCATGCACAGCCTTTTGTGTGTGAATTTTTTGTTATTTCCTTACACATGTTGACATATGAAAATTACTTCTGACCTGCTCTTTGGTTATTTCATTAATGTCTCCTCTTACTATAGCATTATTAATAGTCAGTCTGAAATGTAATGCTTATTCTTTTTGTCCTCACTCAGCTGCTATATCTTCATAAAGTGACCCCACACAAGTGAAAGCAATTGCTAAGATTGACTAGCTTATATGTGCATTGGGATAATGATATCTCTAGAGTTATTTGCTCTTAAGCAATCTAAAAATATGCAGCTCATTCAAGTATTAATGTGCAATCTACTCACAGCTTACAAATTAATATTATGCTTTAATACAAATAGCTATAAAATCAGTTATTTAGACACGAAAAAAATAAAATGCCAAGTAATAGATTTTAATTTAAATGTCACATCCATTTTAAGTGATGCTGTGACTGTTTTCCCAGTAGAATTGAATTAATTTTAGGTTTCCATACAAATTTGAAGCAGAGTGCTTGAAATAAATTTGTGCAGAAAGTAAAAACAAGAATAAAAACCAACACATTTTGTTCCATTTATATTGTTATATATAATGTTTGGTAAGCATTTGGGTTCTTTAACCACTATGTTTTCTTGCCTAATGTAAGGGCAATCTACATAGACATATGGATTTTTAAAAATAGAATAAATTTCTTGTTTTTACTTCTGTCTCTTCTGCAAGTACATTAGTTTAGTTGCATATTACTGCAGTAATAAAACAATATATTAATTTTAAAAATATTTAGGCTTTGCTATACGGCAGGCATGGTAATAGTACTGCAGAATATTGCAATAGAGGCCTATGAGATCCCATGACCTATCTTTTCCTTCCTTAAATTCATGTTTGACATTTGTTGTTGTTATTTGTTGTTGCTGTTTTTGTTGTCATCTTTTTTGAGACAGAGATTCACTATGCAGTTCAGGCTGACCTTGAACTCACTTTATAACTCAGGCTAGACTCAAACTAGCAGTGATCTTCCTGTATCAGCCATCTGAGTGCTGGGATTACAGGCATGTACCACCAGGCCAGGCCATGTTTCACAGCTTTTGTCTAAGAAACTACAATTGAGCAACTCACCTTCAGTTTGTGTACAAAGCTGTTTACATTTTGGTATCAATTTATTTCTTCAGCTTCATCAACAATCACAGCCTCTCACATATATGCCATCTGAAATCCCATCAAGATGTAATCAGTGACTGTTTTTTAAAAAGAATGATTTTCCTCCAAGTCTATGCACCATCAGTGCTTTAGTTTAGCATTTCCGTTTTCTTCAGTCCTGTTTTCCTTTGGTTCAATCAAAACACTAATGTTTCTTCAATTTAATTCCAGATGTTCACTTCTGTGATAAACATTTTCCAGTTTTGCAGAGCCCGGTTACTTTGTTGTCTCTTTGATCTAACAGCACTACACTCTCTAAAATTTGTTGCAGAAATTACCATGCTCGTTTATTTTTTTCTGGGTCTCCTTCCCTTCTCAAATTGTAAACTGTTTTGAACAGGGACTGCCTGATTCAGTTTTGCGTCTTACAAAAAAATGTAATAGGTTCTGAAAGAATTTCTATATGAAAATAAACAAATACAGGTAAATAGATATGGTTATTTTTGTATATGTCATATATTCTTGTTTGAACTTTTTGATGATACTATGGATTGAAATGAACTCAAGACCTTGCTCTGCACTTCCTCTTGAGTCCCTCTTAATTTTAGGGGACAGGGTCCTGCTAAATCATTAAATTGTCCTTGCTAGGCTTGCACTTGAAGACTTCCTGCTTTAGTTGTCCAAAATGCTGACATTACAGCCATGTGACATCATGTCTTGCTATTTGTCTTGCTCATAGAGAAATTATTCTAATACTGACATCATTTTCCATTAAAAAATACTGTTTGAAACTTTATGAAATATCTGTGCTTATTGAACTATAAAGTACTACCATTTATATTTTCTCCTTTAACTTACTGTGTAGATGATTTTAAGTTTTGAATTATAAAGTGAAAAATAATTCGCTGGACACTATTTTTGCTTAAACACAAGAGAATGATCAACACATTACTCTATGAAAGCAGAGAATATTGTGGAGATGACAAAACTCGTGTTTCCACACTTGATCATTTGGCAGTTTCAGGAATTGTCAGCACAGTGTGCTTTCTACATCCACTGTTGATTTTTGTAATCTATCATAATCTATGTTCTTTCTTTCTCTTCCCTCTTGGCAACTGCATGTTTCTGCTTGTCTTCATGTAAAGCTTCACTTGTAACTTTTCTTTGACCAAACAAATGTCCAGACATCTTCAATTTTTATCTGGAGTGGTCAGATAAATCTAATTTCTCTAAGACAGCACTTACTAAGACATTGAGAGTGTCCATGTGCATTTCCATATTACCTTATTTGAAAGATGGTATTGTTCACAAAAGTCCGCAACTGGATTCACTTTCAGCTAGGATGACAAAACACCATGCATATTGCTAATTTTCATCAAAATAATGAACAGTATGATTGAAGGTCAAGCGGGCATAGATTCATCTGACTGAACTAGTATGAGCATAGCATTCTGAAAATTGCTTTTGTTTGAAAATTGCTTTCTTTTTGTCTTGGTAAACATGAGTGTACTTTTAAAGAACTATCTGTGAATTTGAACATTTATTTTGGAAATAAAATGTCAGATGTAGATAGTTGTCGCTTTAGCTAAAAAATAAGAAGAGAAAAATGCTGGTGGACTGTATTTTGTATCTATCAGATCCTCTTTTAAATGTCTTTAATCTTAAAACATGTTTATTAATGTATAAGTGCTATCATTTCTTAGCAAGTTGGAAAACTAGTTCTGCCTGTGACAAACCTGCAATTAAGGTGAAAAGAACATAAAATCTTCATTTTGCTGTGTTTACCTTTACCTTTATATTAGCAATACTAATGAACCTCGCAATGGTTAGGGTGAAAAATTGATTTGAACCTCTCTGCATTTACTGCTGTGCTTTCTTTCTCCTCTTCCTTCCCCTAAGGATTTGTGCAGTTTAATTTGCCATTGATTCCTTAATGATTATGGTAGCTACACTAGAGAAACTGGTGTTTATCTTCATCATGCCCTGTGGATAGAACATTATGTTTATTTTTATACATAGCTACTTTTCCATCATTTTGATAACATAGTCTAGTCAGCAGTTGAAACCTATCCCCTTCTTATTGATTTTGTATTTTAATCTTAAAGTTCATATATAAATATATATGT